>WURV02149765.1:0-17595 GCA_011762755.2 Epimenia babai | reverse complement strand
GAATGTCCTTTATTTGAAGTGCAAGTTATGTTATTGGTGATAAATGACTCTTGGAATTCCGAATAGTTTCCGTAAAATTGAATGAGCTTGTTGTATCAAATATTACAGATATATATCCTGACACGACAGGGAGGTAGGAATCTTACAAATCCACGTTTTAGTCAATGACTATTTGAGAAAAATACCAAATTTATATTACCTTGTATATAATTATGTCCCCTGACGATAAGAGTAGTGCGCATCCCGTCTTCCATCACTCTAAACAATAACAAAGGTTTTAACAAACTATTAACTGTATTAAACATTTCGTTAAAAACACATGGCTTGCAAGGGAAAAATTCTTGTGTGATATATTGCAGTGAAATTAAGACCATTCATTTCATTTTAGTTATCGCGCTTTCGAATAGCATCGGTTCAACTGTACGTGAAGTTATTGGTGACGGTTTGGCTCAGTCGACCTATATTCAAATATAATAAAGCTGCAATGCGGCCTTCTTGTTGGTTATCGAAGTATTCTTCAGAAGTAGATTCCTATAACCATATATATGTTGACGATGTTACGGATGGTGATATTACCGATGCTTCATTCGTGAAATACTTCACGGGGCGGCATCAAGGACTGAAACTTTTCGAAATTCTGAAAAATCTCATCATTTTAGGCAATCGCAGACGAGAAGTTCTAGTTTACCCGGAAGTTCTTCATCGGGACAAATTTTTTTTTTGGTACAATCACTTGGTAAATTATGAAGTAATAATGCACACTGCTGTTGTTATTTATTGCATTGTATTTATTGCCTTGCGATGGTAGTATGGGTATCAAATGTTGTTCTAGGAAAAGCTGGAGAGAAATGCTCTCATGGGACTCTGATGTCATTGTTTCTTTGGGAAAACGTAGTAAACCTGGCGGTGCAGTCCGGTTGATTTTAGTAGCTGCGTCGTAAAGAAAAGAAAATGAAATGACATGCTTTCCTGCCCCAATAATTACAAGATATTTGTGTCGCGCTTATCCTCGTTCAGAAGGTATTTTTTAGTTCTTTACAGCTGAAAAGATACACTAAGATTCCATTACCGTGGTGTTACCTATATGCGTGTTAGATGACACGCATCAAATGCGTAGCAACCGTAATAGGATGGCGCATTGACTTAGCAAATAAAAGAACATCTCACCGCTTTTTAATACACCGGTCGGCTCCAGGATGGTGTAGCCAGCCGCCGACGCTGCAGAAATCGTTAACAGAAATATGGCACATATGATCGTTCTTCGGTCTCTAATGCATAACTAGTACTGTTCTAGTACTTCTCGACAGAAAATTATGCATGTTTTATGATAGGCCTATATGGGTTCACTTACTTAAGTATATATTTATTAATGAAATGAAATTTTATTGATTTATAGTGCCCTTTTTACACATAGCTATCAAAGACACTTAACAGATTTACTAAAACCATGTCTAACTAAACACAGTTTCAAGATACACATCAAGCACTTGTTAATTGGCAAGTTGACATCTACAAGTGTCAGATTTAGTGATGCTTGATTAGGTATACGTGTTAGGGGAATTGAAAACGCGAATGGTGTGTCGGCGGCGGGGAAGCCCGCTATTCTTAGATAGCGCTATTGATATGCCGTGCGTTCATGCCTTCCGTCTGCGTTTGAATCAGCCACGTTGCAAACATAAGTTTACCAATAGAGTGATTATCGAGGTAATCCTCGCGCTGGTCAGGCTTGGTCTTTCACATAACAAGATGAGGTTTACAAATGAAGAGATAAGCCATATCTATCATATGTAAGAAAACACCATCGTGAAAAACACCGTAGTAGTAATTATATACACTCCGCAAAACCACTAATACCCCAGATCTCCGCCCATCAAACCATAAAAAAAATAATAATCGAGGGATGCAGATTCCCATCGGTTCCCATCAGTCCCCATCGGTTCCCATCAGTCCCAATCTGTTCACCCATTAATCACCCCATCCTCAAGGTACCGTCTCGATAACCCCGTCTGTTTCCACGAGTCCTCGCTTGTCGTAACATATCCTTAAATCTTTCTCTTGATGTAGATTGACAACGCTACCCCCTTTCTCACGCGTTATCATATTCTTGTTGACGATTGTGATACTTTTCCTTTACCGATTGATCAGATCTCTCATGCTTTCCATATTTAATATGCGACCGTTTTTGTAATTGAGTGTGAACCCCTTGATTTTACAAACACTCTTAGCACCGTTCGTTATGTACGCGTAACTCTTGGGACCACTTCCAAACCAGTCCGTGATGTAGTCTCCATCTAATTCGTCCGTCATATCACCCAAGTGATCACACCTCTATATCGTTTCACCACCGGGTCTATCGACGTACCAAACACCGGCTGTATCGTAACCGAGGACTTGATCACCTAGTTTATCCAACACATCGTACAACATCATCCTCGCGTGACTCGTTGTAAACGCTGCTATAAAGATATTAGTAGAATTACTGTTGTCTACAAACTGATCTTTTAAGTTATAGGTCATTTGCACCATATCTTCGTTGATGAATTGGATATTTAGATTGTCTATAGTATCATCCAAATATATTTTATAAAATACCGAAGGTTCAGTGACGTACTTTGTTTTCTTCAAGTTATTCCGCTGTCCGAATTTTCCCTGCACACTGTTCAGGCATAACTTACTGATAGCCCGCATCCCAGGAATATGATTTATTTCCCCGAGCTTGATACCTGAGGTTTAAATACATCCCTTTTGAAATGTTGTTCAGATTTATATTTATAACTGGGTTCCGTCGTTAAACAACTTTTCATCTTAATCTTCATGAATTTCTTAACGTATTCTTTGAACACATCAGTAGATGTCTTCTGGAAATGCCATACCTCGTATATCTTCAAAATCATATAACCCTTGTGGAGAACCTTTCCAATTTCAGCATGATCGTATAATATTTTTGCTGGTGAAACCGGATGGTATAAATGTTGTGGTGGTAACATTTTACATTGTATAAATCCACACCACTTTTCATCGTACTCCAAAGTGTTCAATTTTTTCTTTAGATGACCCACGGGATATTTTTTGTAGTATTGTACGGTTGGATAAAGGCTTACGAAATCCACGTATCTACCTGTTTCATTTTTTTGAAATCATACGTCAGTTTCGTAACATTGGTACGCCCTCCGAAAAATGCGTCTCTCGGGTTTAATGGTTGATTTATTTCTCTCGGGTGACCATCCATATATTTTTTAAGGTGTTTGTTGTTTTTCAAATCAAATTCGTATATGTCAACGAGATTATAACCCGCAGTTCCTTTTCTTTTGTTTTTTTTTCTCAGTCCTATTTCGAAGTGTCAACATGTCCATTTGATTATTCGGATTTATCGTATCGCCGCTGTAACAGCTAGAACAACCGTTCCAGAAACAACCTTGGAATTCTTAGCCTGTATTGGTTTGCTCGCAAAAGCCATCGACCATGGTATTTTAAATGGAAACCTCTCCCCTTATTGAGCGCATGTTTAATGTGGATTTTATCGCTTTCAGATATCCAGTCCAACCACTCAATACTGATCTTACCAAAGTTCTCGATTCTTCTTACGTCGTCCACCACAGACACAGTATTTTCTGGAAGATAATTTTTTCTATATACTCCGTTGCAGACGCTCGCGATCGTCACATATAGCAACGGATCGATATTTTTCAGTGCCGTGAAATCTTCTCTATATTTCATCATCGATTTTCTCATAATATCTACATCGGATCTACAATAATCTATTAGCTCCTTTTTAAGGTTGAATTCGTAATTTTCAAATACCCGCTCTTCATACCACTCCAAAATTTTTTCTCTTTTCGATGCATTCATCTGATCGTAACCATACTCTTTTTCGCTAGGTATCGGTCCGATATATATTTGATTACATTCTTTATTAGCTACACTCTCTTTAATCGCGTTATATTCGCTTTGAATGTCAGAGTTGGCATTCGGTTGACCTGATGCCAAGAAATCTTGACACTCGTTATTAATAGAGTTACCTCGATTGTTTAAGTTATTAAATTGGCTGTGATCTTGAGTTTGTGAATTCAATTTCAAATATGGCGCCGCCCGTTCGGGACGGCTTGTCAGTTCACACGCTGTGATTCTTCGAGTCTTGTTTTTTTTGACGTGGTGGTACCTTGTTCGGCGAGAATTTGTTCCAGTTTAATATTTATTTGTTCCATGTTACAAAAACATTACAATTTAATTGCCCCATGGGCGAAAATAAACCGACCAAACGTGACAGACAAACCGCCGCCCAACCTGAGTGAAACTTGCCGTCGAGTGTACTTGCAAGAATGACCTGTCACGTGATCTATAAAATCACGTGACAAAAACAGTTAAAACTAGATTCATATAACTTCAATTAAAGTAATGCGGCAAGTATCCCTTCTCCAATTCTTTAAAATCGAATGTTTGAAAATGTCAAGAGTGGAGCTGTCACGAAGTTGAAACTATCTATAAATCTAATACGGAACTTCTGGGTTTCCATTGACATGATTTTCATACCGTTGAATACACAATAAGGTTTTTGACCATTTTATACACACCATTTCAGTATAAACTGAGCGTCATATCCTTAAGAGTTGTGAACGATGAAGGTATAACCTTTGTAAAATTTAATGAAAATAGCGTCGCCTAAATCATCGAGATTACTAAAGACAAACTCCGTACCTGAAAAATCCTGAGCGACTACTAAATTGACTTTGTGAACACCCGTCTCCTGTGTACATTCGTAGAACATGTACATGTTCGTAGAACATGTACTTTTCACTTGGTACATTGAACTTTTCATTTGTCATGTAACACTGGTGTTCATTCTTAATACAATACTCCCCGCAATTACTACAATTTGATTATCCACATTTATGTCCTTTTAACGCACTGCTTAGTCGCTCACAGGATAATCATTTTCCTACAGTTGTACACACAATGTCGTCACGACCGTTCCTTACACCACGGACACGTTTATGTTTTGCGAAAAATTTAGCACCGTAAAATGTTCTGATACAATCTTCACAAGTAATCAGTTTTCCCGAGCTCTTATTACCATTGGGAAAATATTGCAAGCACGATAAACATTTGAAATGGCATCTCTTCTATTTGAAAGATCCGGATCCATATCACTAACATGATCTCCGGTTTCCTGATCCTATGAAATCCTCTGATACCTCGCTGTATCGTTTTTAATTCATCGAGAGATAAAGTTTGTTGTGTTCTAAATATATCGTGGTGGGGTAGAATCAACCAACTCGCGTTTGCTCATTCTGGAAAGCCCTGTTACACCTCGTTCGTTGCCTTGCGAGATTTTTTAAGTCACCGCGGGTTTGTTGTACGTCATATAAATGTATGTCTTGCCCGTTCATCTGCTTATTTATCTTATAGTTAAATTTTTTTAATGTTTCCTGTCTTGCTCGTTTATCTCCTTATTTATATGAAGTGCCCTTTTCTTTAAATGGTTGCTGCCTTTCCGCTCATCTCCTTATTCATATGGAGTGACCTTTTATTTAAATGGTTGCTGCTTTGTTCTTCCATCCCCTTATTTATATGAAGTGACCTTTTCTTTAGATGGTTGCTGTCTTGCCCGCTCATTTAAAATAGAACTTAATAATCCCACCAAGTTATATTAGTTAGTATAAATGTATCGAGATTTATAAGAGATATATCTAACTCCTTGTTTACGTCTAAAACTTTACCTGGTAAAATTAATTTACCCTTATTCACACTGATGGTCAATTTTATCCTTTTATTCTTCACCCATTCGAATTTGATTTGATTTGCGAGCTCGACCTTGTCTTAACTAGCCATTCCTTCTATGCATTAGATACCACTTTTCACTTTGATTCGTTTTTATAGTCGATTATTTTAATATCACCACCTGTCATCCCGACATATAACCAGTTCTCATTCTCACTGCATCTGTCGTTTCAAAAGGTAAACCCAATATTATCATTCTTGTTACATTACGTGTCACAGGGAATATAGATGCAAAAGTTGTACCTAAGTCATTTATTTTTCTTATAGTACCGCCCTTTTTATAAACGGTATTGTACGCACGTAACGTAAAGTCAAGCACAGGTTCCGGGCGGCCTATATTTCTCCAATGACACCATGACGCTTCCCTTAATTTTACGCGCAACCAATATTCGTTATCTACACATATAAACTTGAAAGCCGGGCAAAATACTTATCAGTATACCCTCTGACAAGGTCTGTGGCAAATTTTTCGTATCTTTATCTATCGCGCCTCCCTACAATTCTTCGCGAAAATTGTTAGCATCGTTATTAGGGATGTCTACCATGAGTAAAGTCGAATCTGAATAGTCTTTTTGGTTATTGTATTTGTTACCACGTTGTCCGTTCACCACATTTATCAACTGAACTAATTTCTTTACACCTTCCACACTTTCCTTGACGAAAGAAAATGTACCGTCCTTGGTGTATTTTATAACTAATCTTTCTCCGTCATTCTCGTCTATTTTGATATCATCGACACCCTTCATATCATCCAAGTCTGATAATAATGTCGAGTGATCGTACATCGGTTCCATTTTTCTTTATTTTATTTTAGATATGAAAATGAAAATAAAAACGATAAGAATGCTGGTAAAAAATGGATCGAACGAAATAGTTCCGCAAAGGGCTTTACACGTTAAGAAATTTAGATGCGATAGCATAGTTCTACCGGATAAAAAATTACCGGTAGGGTTCAGTGATTACTTGTTCATTCACAGTAACTATCTGCACGGTGAATGTTTAAGAAGTAGCTTATCGAGTGAAAGATATACCGTGATCGAATATTTACCTGCTCCACAGAGTATAAAATCGAAAAGAAGGTTAAACGGTTTCATCGATACCGATAGCGTTATCGAAGGTCCCATAACTTTGTTTTTATCCGTAGATGGGAAGACGGATAATAAAATGAAATTCTCCGGTGTATTGGTTTTACTTTGTGACGATATTTAATTTTCTATCCTTATCTTATTTGTATTTGAACTTTATCATAGGCGCTTTGGAATTGTATATCTCCCCGGTTTCTATATTGGAGTATATACAAAGATAATTATTGTTCGGCTACACTGTGTACACCCTCGATAAAGTCCTTCTTGGTCTCGTGTAAATTGAGACTATCGTAAAAGTTTTCCAGTAGAGCGCGTCATGAAGTTGAACTAAAATAAATCTATCTAGCATTGTGCGGCAAGTCTGGGAAAATTTCCTTTTTGTATTTTTGAAACAATATGATCAAGGTAATTTTTGTATGTCTTATTTGTCGAGAGATTTCGGACAAATATTGTATGTCCGTGTGTTCATAGCGGGATCGTCAATGATTATGTAAATCGGGTCTTTGTATTTTGTGGTTGACAATTTTTTTTCATTATTTCCATCAGAGGTTCTGTAGGAGAGACAGGTCCCTGATACTAAAACATCATTATTATCTAAGGCGATATTTACACTATGGGAGAATAATAGAATATATTCTGCCGATAAATAGTCACTCAACAAGTTCATGAGTAAAACGTTCTTACCGTGTCCCGAAGGCGCTATTATTAGCACGGTTTGTCCTGCATCGTTTGTTCTCGTGAATAGATTCATTTTTATATATAAAATAAAATGGAGATCAAATGGAACGATAAACTAGCCGATGATCTTCATGAACTCGTAAAAAGGCATTTTCAGAAGAGGCGAGTGCGGGTCAGTGAGATCGATGAAATATGGGCGACAGATTTAGTCGACACGCAGAAAGTGTCTAAATATAACAAAGGATATAAGTATGTGTTACGTGTGATAAATGTGTCTTCGAAATATGGTTGGTTGGAACCTATTAAAAATGAAACAGGTGTAGCCGTGAGAACAGCCTTCGACAATATATTCAGCAATGCTCGTGTACCTGGAAAATTATGGGTGGACAAAGGTAAAGAATTCTATAATCAACAAGTAAAAAGTTTACTCGATAAGAATGACATCACCATGTATTCTAGAGAAAACGAAGCGAAAAGTAACGTAGTTAAAAGGTTGAATCGCACCGTGAAGAATAAGATGTATCAATATTTTACAATTGCACTATTTTGCAAAGTCGACGAACACATAAATTGATATTCTACCAGAGATTACGATGAAGTATAACTAAGCTAAACATCGTAGCATAAAAATGACTCCTGCTGAAGCCTCGTTAGAAACAACTCTGGAGATGTGTATTACAACCTGTATAAAACACATTCGGAAGAGACAGTGCCAAAATTTAAGGTTGGTGACCGGGTTAGAATTACGAAAAAGAAAGGTTTATTTTCTAAAGGATACCATACAAATTGGACTGAAGCGCTCTTTATAACTTCAGAAATTCAAAAAACTTCACCCTCAACTTAAAAATTAGATATGAATGGCGAGAAAATTCAAGGTACATTTTAGGAGCCAGAACTTCAAAAGTCCGATCAAAAAATATTTAGAATCGAAACGGGAAGAAACAAATATACATTAAATGGTTGGGATATAAGTCATTCAACAGCTGGATAGCAGCATGAAAAAAATATTTACTATATTATAAAATGGCACAACTACAAGCTTATCACAAAGAATCTGATTCGGCGCTTAAGGATTACAAAAAATGAGCGCTAAAGAATTAAAAGAATGTGACGATTTCCCCGCAGAATTAGCGCGAATTAAGAAGCATCTTAAATTCACATCGTCGTCTTGCTTTGTCGAAAAGCTCATAACGATGGGGATGTGCGCTGA
Source organism: Epimenia babai (assembly GCA_011762755.2). NCBI lineage: Eukaryota > Metazoa > Mollusca > Solenogastres > Cavibelonia > Epimeniidae > Epimenia > Epimenia babai. The sequence goes on along the minus strand of WURV02149765.1, from coordinate 8,844 downwards.
ACGCATCTTGAATCAAAAAGGTTTTTAGGAAAATAATAATTTACACGAATACAGTGATATTTTCTATATAATGGTTAATGATATAGAGGAACATGATTCATACCCTGATAAAGCCATTAGATATTATAAATTGGAGAATGAACACGATACAACAATATCCAGTCTTTTTTGGTGTATTGCAAGTACTATGCTGACAGCACCTTTGATGTAGAAGGCTATGGAATAATTAAAAGTACTTTTGGTCGTATCCTTATCAATGAATTGTTATTTTTTATTTTGTATATATAAATAAGAAAAATATGAAGAATTAGACATTATGGAGTTTTGGACAGGCAAAACAAGGTGACCTATCCAGTGTCGCACCTCTATCCTTTTGGATTTTGATGAAGACGGGAATCTTGGAGAAAAAAAAAGCTTTTATACAGACTTTCGATTTGATTGGGGGTACCAATACTATAGCAGAGTCAGCAATAAATATAGCGGTTGCATCTTACAATGGAATGTCACTGAGAGACAAATTAAGACTAAAAGGTGCCTTGGAAACCGATGATAAATGTGTCCAAAGCATACTATCACAGACATACGCGGGAGACTTGATAGACCAAATAATCCAAGGTAAAGATAGCATTACAAAGGACACCGCGAGCGGTGGTATAAAATCGGCCAAACACTTTTAGAAAAAGTAACGGTAAATAGTGAACAATATGCCGTAGATAAATTTATCCTTAAGATCGCACCAAAAACAGGATTCCTAGGATTTCCAACATAATAATAAAAAATTAATATCCCAGAGTTTAAACAAGAAGAGGATGATACCGAGTTGAGGGAAGAAAAAGGATGATACTGATACTGTGGCTAAAATATTAGACGAAGTATACAATGTTTTAAAAGCAGAAAATCATCGATTAAAAAAAATTGATTTCTTCCTTATTCATATTTCACATTTTTTTGCTTTGTTTTCGTTTCTATAAGCTTATCAGAATCTACAGAATGGCTTTTCCCTTCTGTTATTAATCCCTCCTCAAGGTCATGTAGGTGTAATCTTTCGAGAGCTACTTTATCTTTATCAGAATCTTCAGAATGACTTTTCCCTTCTGATGGTGGTATTTTTTTCAGTTTTTGATCCCGTTTCTATGGGTGCTTTATCCTTATTAGAATCTTCAGAATACCATTTCTCTCCTGATGGTGGTACCGCTTTAGTTTCTGATCTTGTTTTTATATGTGCTTTATCCTTATCAGAATCTACCGTATGACTTTCCCCTTTTAATGGTGGTACTGTGATTTCGTTTTTATGGGAGAGGTTGTCGACGTAAATTGCTTAAACCTTCATTGTCTGCTTTACCAATTCTTTGGATACCCATCACCCCCTAAATACCCATTTTACCAACATTTTTCGTGCGATGTCGGGACGGGTCTCTTTCAGTAGATAATCTTGGAAATTTTCAGGGAATGAGGCGAAACATGACTGGATAAAATGAAATATGACTGACCGTGAGGTACTACCACTAACGGACCGTCAGCGCCCGATTAAAATTGATATAAGCTTTGTTTTTATAGCAAAGATTTGTACGATACATTTATTGTTATTTGGGAGTGGGTGCTCGGTTTTATATTGATTTTCCAACAGCCCACTTATTATGCTAGAAGTTACCGCGGCCCCGATAGCAGAACCAAATTCATCTCCACCCATTGGTTTCAATACACCGATATTTGAGACCACCCCGGTAGTGAGATGTACTGGGGCTGCTTTTAATTCTTTACTCCATATTTTTATTTTGTTTTTTGCTAGCTCTTCATATTTTTTCCATCGTCTATGAGATTGGTATATTTTTACTATATTTGGTTTCGACATATCTTTCTTATATATATAAAATGAAAAATATACACTATTAATAAAATACAATTGACGCTGAAATACTTGAAGACAATGTAATCGAAAATGAGGGTCTAGCAGATGAGGGGTAGACGAAGACGAAAAGGAAGTAGACGAAGACGAGGTAAACGATAACGAAAACGAGGTAAACGATAACGAAGCCGAGGTAGACGATAACGAAGACGAGGTGGACGATAACGAAGACCAAGAGATCGAGCAGAAAAAGGATTTTAAAAAAGGTTAAAAAATATTTACGATAGTTACGTTAAAAATCTATAACACCAATAGCAGCGATTGCCGCAATCATTGCGCTCTTCACAACTAAAGCGCGAAAAAAGTTGCAAAATATTGCTAAGAATGCTGTGAACGGTGTTGAAAAATTAACAGAGGCTATCCCTAAAGTTGTCGAGGATTTAGGAAACTTTATCGGTGGAAGCGGCCAATATGTACAATATGTATTACTAGCAATAGGCGCTATATATACCGCAGGAATTGTAAAAAAAATTATTACTATAAATAAAAGAGAAAAAATGCTTAATAGTAAAGATGTAATATATCCGGATCTTTCACCGATGACAGCTAACTCATGAATTTCCGTTAAGAGATATAAATGAAATACAAAAATTTTTGCAAGGTGAATTTGAGAAATACAATAAATGTAGAAAGAAGATAAAGACAGGTTCCTATATCACAAACGGTTATAATTAAAGCGTGTCAAGTTACAGGAACGGTAATGGCTGCCTCGACTATTGGTCTTGCCGCTTCGAATATTACCTTTGCCCTGTCGATACCGTTTGGTATCGTAACGATAATCAGTGGAGCCCTTGGCTCAAATTTAGCACAACGGAAACTTCTAACGGAAATTATTAGATATGAAAAAATATTGATATTAGCGGATTCGAGATTAAACTCCGCATCTGAAATAGTTAGTCGTGCGTTAGAAGATCGCTCAATATCGGATTTCGAGTACAGAACAGTCATAAGAAAGCTAAAATCATACAGAGCTGAGAAAAATAATATAAAACGCAAATATAGAGTGATAAACAGCGATGTAAAAACAAAGGAATTGCTCAAAGAATTAAAAAACGCTAAACTGTCAAAATCCATCTTCTGAGGGATGAATATCACTTTCAATATAAACAAACCAGGCGTCGTCCCTAGTGCGCCGCCGTTGTATACTCCTTAAAAATTATTATGTTAATAATAAAGAAAATGTGGCCATCAAATTCATTAATAGAAAAAAACAAGCAGTTATCGCTACCACCTCATAAGTTCATGCAATCCAGAGATGTTGAATTACCTTTATCACCCATCAATTGCACGTTTGCAAATGGTGAAGCTTTTACGTACAACCGGATAGTCATGACGAATGTTCAGAGAAGATTGAGGGATGACAAAACCGTATTATGATTGAATAAAGCTCCCGATTTCAACTTCTATAATCAGCAACTGAATTTTGCTTTCTATTCTGCGACCACTGGTTGCGGAATAGCTTTTTATTTATTGAATTCGGACAGGGAACGTATTATCGAGTACACAGGGCGAAGTTATGGAATTTGAAAGACCTTCGCATGAGCATATCGATCATATTAATGCGATTAATTTAATAGGTTACTTACTGAAGTTTTTTGTTTATTACCCTGTCAGAAAAAATATTAAACGAATTGAAAATTACATTGCCAAATGAAGAAAAAATAATTCTATCAAAAGTGAATATAATAAGCCGACTTACAAAAATCTTGTAAGGGGGTTTAATTCAACAACTCACATTGATTCCAGATACAAATCCTTTAAATCCCACTTAACGAAATTGCATGAATTAAGTTCCGCTATAAATATTGGTGAAATGATAGGGGAAGACGGAAAGGAACTCAAGGGTCCCTACAATGTAGAACCAGAAAATCATGACGATCGTAAATCCTGAATTGCGTTCGCTGTTTCCTAAGAAGAGAGAATAGAAGAGACACCTGTAATATATACCCGCATCAGTTATATAAAACAAGATGTGATAGATCAATACAAACGATTCATTTTTACACAGGTTCCAGGTTTGACACAAGCAGGTGTTGTTCGAATAAACAAGTCTCTAGAAGTGTTTACGTACTGTGTACTAGAAGCACAATTGAACGTGAGACATTGGGTCGGTGGACTCTTAGGTTTGGAGGCTACCGCAGAATTTTCCAAATTACTGGAGGATATGATAATCACCAACGTACCTATAATCGATAAATTTAAAGCCGTACTAGACCATACACGTAAAAAATTAGACTTTGCCGTGAGTTCTCAGTTGAGATTGATACCTAGGGATTTAGTGGTCAATGTAGAACACCTGTCTATTGTCGGATATAATAATTCTATTAAAAATGGTAATGCTGCAGGGGTACATTTTGAGTTTAACAGACATATCAATAACGTAAAAAAATCAAAAAACCCCCAAAATCAAGAGTCAAGACCCAAAAAATTCAAGAGTTATTATGGTAAAATAATCGGTGTCATAGTGGCTAGTTGATTAGTTTATAAACTAATATACCACCACCAATGACTGCTGAAACTACACTGATTTTAACTACTTCCGCTATCGCCTGCTTTTTATAAGGTACATAATCGAAAGTACCTTTTTGTTGCGTTGTAATATTCATCTAAATAATTATTTATCAGATTGAGCAAGATGAGCGTTAGCATCTTTCGGTTGCTCTTTCCTTTCATTTTTTTCTCGTGATATTCATCTCTCTCTGTTTTTGGTATTCGAGTTTTTTGCGTTGTATTCTTCTAAAGCCAGGTCATGACGTTTTCTTTCCTCCATTACTTCTTGTTTATCGAAAAAGTTTAAACCGCAATTAGCTGCACTAAAAACCAGTGCTTCTACTATTGCTGATGCCATTTTGTTTTATATTAAAAAATAATCTTTACTCTAAGTAAATGACAATGCTTGAAGCCAATATTAAAGAAATTCACAGTATCATTTGCGATGCCTGGGAACGCATAATTGAAAAAAATCATGATAGGATGACGAGAGCATGGTTATTAATCGATTATCAACAATTTATAAAGGAAGCCGAACCGTTGGTTGATGATGGTGAACAAACATATAAAAAAATTATCATCCCTTAACATTAAAATTATAACATACCTAATAATTATTACAGGAAAATCGAGAAGTATTTGAAAGAAAATCGATGTGAAGATTGCTATGACTACAATACTATTATTGAGGAAAACGGTCGGATAAAGAATACCGATTGTGGTATGTGCAGTAGCCCGATGTTTGATAATTATTATACCAATCTCAATATTAAGGAAATTCACTGTATCGTTTGTGATGCATGGAAACGCATAATTGAAAAAAAATCCATGATAGTCTGAGAGATAAGTATGCAACCTAATATTCATTATTCGAAAAGGAAGCCAAACCGTTGATCGATGATGGTGAACAAACCGTCAAGAAAATGTTATCTTACTTTAACATTTTTGAAAATTATGACATACCTTATAATTATTACTGGGAAATCGTGCAGTATTTGGGACACAAACGATGTGAACATTGCAATGGGTACAATACTATTATTGTGGAAAACGCTGAGAGTATTTTTACCAGCTGTGGTGTGTATGGTGAGCCGGTGTTTGCTGGTGGAAGGCGGCTAGAGTGCGAATGATATATAACCCTAAAGCCAATTTTGAGAAATGTATCGATGAATATGGTACAAAAAATGGTGGTATTGATAGTTATCTGGAAGATAAATTGTTAAGCGATTACGAAAAATTACGTAATCTGTTCTTTACGAAGTACAATGATAAGAAAAAAAAAGAAATTTTCTAAACCGTCACTACGTTTTGTACCTACTGTTGAAGAAAAATGATCACCCGTCTTCCGAAGATAATTTTAAAATTCCAAAAAATGTCGCATTATTAAATGAAGCACTATAAAAAATGTTTAAAGAAATGGATTGGAATTTTTATCCGTTGCCACTAAAAGTGTAAAGGTAATTTTTTTTTCAATTTATATAAATAAACAACATGAACGAACAAAACGAAAATTATGTAAGGCATCCTGATAAATATTTGAAGCCTTACGATTCGCATGTCAGATCTACAGCGCAATATGAATAGATTGAAATACCACCGCAAACTACAGGCGTTTATTAATTTCTGATTCCCCGGAGCACGAGTGAAATTAAATCTATAGGTCTCGAGTGTGATTTGAAAAATGAGGCGCAGGCAAAAAGGAAGATATAACGATATTCGAGAGATTTGAAATTAAGAAAGGCAATAAAACGTTTGACACAATGTACATCGATGATGAATACAGAGTCATCGCTCCGAACATATGAAGCAGTGACTTTTATAAGATTTGGCAAAGGGTACTTTGTGGTCAATGACAAAACAAGGTTTTTTGAATTCGATATAGATACGAATGCGGAAAAATTAATTTTTATTCCTTTGTTTTCCATCTTAGAAAAAAAACCACGTTAATCCCTCTTTGATGAACGATGAAATTTACATTCAGTTTATCGCTAAAAAAATACAAGAGGAATTGAAGATTAAAAAGGCAACACTATTTGGTACAACACCACTCCGGCTGTAGGGAAATATTCAACGAGACAAACGATTGTGCATGTTGAACGCGAGTACCAAATTATTTCAACCGAAAAAAACAAGACGTTAATATTACACTTCATAGCGGTATTAGAGATTGCTTGCCGGTCCCGGTGCTTTTGGAAGATGGGAAATCATTTCTGGCATTGGATAAAATAAAACCAACAGCGTTGAAAACAGGGGAACGGCGAATAACGAGAAGTTTCCACGAGATGAGCGTTCACTGTCAGGTGAAATTTGGCTTAATACCACTCACACCGGGCTACAGAGATTTTGAAAACTTCTTGGATACCGCAAAGCATTATGGCACTAGGGAAATACTTCACAACAATAACAACTCTCTTTCATTCAATACGGGAGATGTGATCGAGGCAAATAAAAAACTAGAAATCTTCGTTTTATACTTCGGTTATAAGATGGTCAAGTTTAACGCACGCGATGGTGTGTCAATCATCAACAGTGAGAAAATAGTTACAGTATAATAAAATAATTTATACATACCAGAGTGGAAACTCCCCCGACTTTCAAAACTTCTGCGATTTCTTGTTTCGAAGACGGTGTATAATCAAACGTTGGTTTAATGAGATTGAACGCTTGATCTAAATTCGCTAACGCTTTATCAACGTCGACATTTCCTCGTTCAAAAACTTTTCTGTTTACTATCAATCTATCGCGGTATTTCCGTCGATCATTCTCATACCGTAATTTTTCTTGTTGATATTGTACGATTGCATCTTTGCGATTGTTTCGTTCGTCGGAGGCTGCTTTCGGATCGTAAAAAAAATAATGCGTAATTTGCTACCGCGACGATTGTTTCATTCATTATATTTAAGGTCATTGTATATTATATTATAGTTCATAAAAATATTTACTATATACAAATAACTATGTCAACCTTTCCAAAACTTGAAGACTTAACACAAAAGAATTACGATGAAATTATAAAATGGGCAGAAGTCCCTCAACAAAAAGTTTATAAAATCACACTGGTGAAAGAAATAAAAACTAAGAAAGGTAGTGGTGTAATCTCACGAGAAAGTTACGAGATGAAGAAAGTAATAAAATTACCACGTGGGCACCGTCCAGAACAAACAAACACGACATCACGGGAGATTCCTATATCGTATCGTACGGTCTCAAGCCCATAGTGAAATCCCCTGGAAAATCGTTTTATCACTATGTAATTGGAAAAATGTAACTACATGTAGCTACATATTTTTTGGTTTAATTAGAATAAACAAAGGAAAAAGGGTTAGATTCGCGAGGAAAGTAACGATACATAAGATGACAAATTGGGTGGAGGAATACCAACTCACGCTATAGAGATAGATTTCAAAGGAAGATTTCTAAGACCTCTGAGGTATTGTCTCCGATACTTGATGCGGAACATCGTATCAAGATTGTAAGTTATCGAGACGGTACCTTTGGGATGGTGTGATTAATGGGTGAACCGATGGGACTGATGAGAACCGATGGGACTGATGGGAACCGATAGGAACTGATGGGAACCGATGGGAACTGATGGTAATCGATGGGACTGATGGGAACCGATGGGACTGATGAGAACCGATGGGACTGATGAGAACCGATGGGAACTGATGAGAACCGATGGGAACTGATGGGAACCGATGGGACTGATGGGAACCGATGGGAACTGATGGGAACCGATGGGACTGATGGGAACCGATGGTACTGATGGGAACCGATGGTACTGATGGGGACCGATGGGACTCTGGATCTCTCGATTATTTTTTTTTTTTGGTTTGATGGGCGGAGATCTGGGGTATCAGGAGTTTCCCGGTGCCCCGTACTATCGGAATGGTGGAAATGTCAAGAATATTGAGCGATGTGCCCCAGAGTGACGTTCGTGAATGCCCCGGAGTGTACATCATTACTACTCACCGCGTCTGTGTATAGCAAAACCTTCGTCATGACACGCCCTTGTTCCCCTGGTTTCAAGCGTCAATGGATATTCCGGGTTGTATAATTCTGTCCTTATATCATGAGAATTTGCTGCAAATTATGAAAGCTGGATGTACTTGTATAGATAGTACCGTAGTGAAGAGAAATGTCACTATAGTTGGCTAGAAATAACAAGATGTAAATGTACAAAAACTGGATATACTCGGTGCCCTGTTAGACATGTTGTATTACGATTATTTATGTCTATTTTTGTACCTTTATCTTGCCATACCTAAACTACGCCGGTGACGTGTGAGCCAACACCTGTCATTCTCGTTTGCGATGTATTAACATAATTATTACAAGAAGAGTCTGTGCGCATAATAGCTAGTTTGAGCTCTGATGAACGCAGTGCTTCTGTATTTTGAGTAATAAAAGCATTATGCAATTACTCCACGTATCCGAATTTAACATGA
>WURV02149743.1:0-17599 GCA_011762755.2 Epimenia babai | reverse complement strand
TGGGGACAACCACGCTTATAACTCGCTCAACCGTCACGGCTATGATGAGCCAGACCGATACGTGGGCAGGTACATACCTGGTAAATTGAGACAACTTACATAACAGCGGATTGTTTTCAGCGATTGGTCGGATATTCAGCACGTGTTCTATCCAGGACATAAGAAAGTTCGTGTTTAACACTAGGGTATCAGCTACAGCCAAAGGTACCAGGTAGGTCGTGGTTGGTAACGCCCTGAGATGTTTGCTCAACAGGACAATTACCGAGAGAATATTAGAGATAGTTCCAAATACAATCACTAGAGGACGACCGTAGATATCAATTTTGTCTCTTATTGGACTGAAATATAAAGTTTCTTCATAATTTAGTGGCAGATTCATAGCAAAATATCCTCCCGGCCGGAATGATGGTGATCTCACCTCGCCCGTTGCATTTCCCGCTACACTTGCATTGCGTTCCTGCATTATTTTATATAGTTCAGCTAAATAGTTCAACAGTGCTTAATTATTTTACCGTGAAGCAACAGTTTCGAAGTGAGATTGCCGGTTTCTGTTTTTCACTAATTCTTTATATTGACGGCGACTTTGCCTGCATAAGATTTCCTTTCTTCGATATTTGTTTCACTTTCCACTGTATTATTCAACATTGTTATCTATTTCGTGCTCACTGGAAATGTACATCATTAACATTGATCTGTATTACCTGTATACTGTTAGGTGTTAATTTTATACAATTTAATCAATTATGTTATAGTCTTAGAGCATTTGGCTATTGTTTCATGTAAAGTGTGTTTGACAGCTCTGCTTATGTAAGTACACTTAAAACAAACAAATTTCCTCCTTTCTCTTTCTTATTCATTGCAGTAACGATGTACTATAAGACCAGTCAGTTTTGTTCAAGAGCTTTAGCCTATTGTTAGCAGCTTAGCGTATATCTGTTATTTAACACAACACTACTACCTTGTTCGATGTACTTCAAACCATTATTATAACCAGATATCCCGCCTCTCAGGAATTTAGAAAATCCTTATCTCCATCGCAAAAACACAAAAGCACTTCACTCGCTTGTCGCTGATATAAGTAACAGCTCAATCAATACAACATAGCTACTCTTGAGATTGCTGCAATGCCTTTTCATCAACATCACGTAACGTAATTGTTTCCATTATTCAATCATAATGACCTACCGCAATATTTAAACGTAGAAAAATGATTGATAATTATACGCGCTACTAGATCTATAGACGCGACATTGTTTATGACAAAGAGAAATCGATATAATTAACAATGACCAAAGTCGTACTGTTATCGCTTTGACGAAAAACTATTTTGGGTGAAGATTATTGTTGTAAAAAGTACGCTTTAGTTATTAATTTCACTTGATTTTATACTATAAACACTTTCGGTATAATTTTTAACTCTACTTTATGAATGGTTGTAAATGTCCATTATGGGTAGGATATTGATTGTTTCATTAGACACTGATTAAGTTTCCTTTAACTGAATCAAACACAAAACAAATGAAAAACTTTTTCTTTTGACACATGAAGACACATGTAATGTGATGATGGCAGTGACAATGACAATGATAATGACAACGGCGCCAATGATATAAGATATTTTTCTTTCAAGTCAATGATAAGGTGTAGACAAAAACACATCGCTTGTAATTAAAGAAGTAATGTATTATAATCAAATGAAGCTTTATTTAAGAACTACCACTAGGGCTGATAACACTACGGTTTAACCATTAGCCTCCACAGAAATCACATTCTGCTCACACAGAATTGTATTGCAATGGTAATGTGATATACGGGTGTCAGGCTACCCACTATGCGACTGATGCTAACTAAAACATCTATCTATAGAAATAAACCTTTCCACGTCAGTGCTGCAGTCATTAGAAGCACTGGCTTTTTGCGAGAGGTTGCGAGTTAGAACCAACACAAATTAAGGATTTTTCATGCGCCTTGTACAATAGGAAATGAGCAAGATTTTCATGCTTGAATATTGAGGAAGATTTATCGTAGAATGGTTTATAAGAAAGATATCGTAGGGATATAGCGAGGCAATATTGCACATGCGACTGGCATTTAATTATCAAGTAGTACCAAATACATTTATAATATATCACGAAAGTATTTAAGTTGCTATTCCATATACTTGTAGCAGAGATAGTCATCACTGTTGATAGTTTACTCGGTGTTTACTACAAAGGCCAGCTTTGTAAAGAGCCAGGATAACGTACACAACGATCAGCGTGGTAACTCGCCCACTTGTATAACTAATTAATCAATTATAACGGTGAGAAGTGTCTCAAAATTGTTCCAACTTCTTGAAGAATTCAACAATCGAGTTGGTTCCTTTTGTTTCGGACGTCATAGTGGTTTTTCCACGAGAAAAGGAAGGGTCAGGTGACTGTATTTAGGACACTGGATGTGTACCGCGATAGTGGATCGGGTTTCTTCCAAAAAGTTAGCCAAACTGAAACTAAACTCAACCGGAAAACCAGTTTCAGATCCTTATAAAGCCGAATTACCAGTTTCAGATCCTCATAAAACAATGCTATTACTTTTTAGCTCCCCTTAGCTCACCTCGGTGAGCTTCTCTGATCGGAGTTTGTCCGTCGTAAGTCCGTCCATTCATCCGATGTTAAGATTTTCTTAAAAATCTTCTCAAGAACCACTTATCGTAAAGGTCTGCTATTTGACAGATATTGTCGTAGCGTTAGAATCCTCCAGATATGTTCAGCATCTCATCATGGGAGGAAAGGCGGGTAATTTCTATTGAGCTTTTTTATTTAGAAATATTTATCTCTAAGTCAGCTTAGTGCGAAGGTCTGCCATTTGGCAGATATTGTCTGTCTAGGTCTCATTCAGTTTTGTTTAGGACATCGCAATTAGATGTGATTTCAGCCAATTTTTTTCGCACAAATCTGAATTTCCTTGTTTCAGTATCATAATGCTTAATGTCAGGTCTCTTTGGCTTCTTGTTTTTGATGTCGGACAGTCTCATTGTTCTCTCCTTATTCTAATATCAAGATGGCGTCTGAGGTGAGCGTCTAGAGGCATCTTTTGCCTCTTTTTTATTTGTACTTTCAGGGAGTGGAGATGCGAAGTTCGTGGAGCAGACAGCGGCAAACTACATGGATATAAAATCGCTATAAAAAATAACGCAGCGGTTGCTGGAGTCCCATTATCAGTCGGTTCAAAAATGCTGTCCTCTTACATCCCCGAATATGATGCCTCGGTGGTTACAAGAATTCTCGATGAAGGTAGATAATCGTATATTGCAACCAATTATCTTATCAACTGTAGTTGAGCTTAATTAAATTTGTATACGTCCACTTTATGATTGTTGCGGCGAAACAGGTTGCAAGATTTAAATTTTGACAAATGTTACGATTTCCTGTTCTTGATTCGTTGTATCTTACTTTTAGAGAAGTTCCTACCGTTCGATGCGACTTTCTAATAGTCAGGGATAATTATTGAACAATGAACATGTTTCAGATTGGTCCAGTCGGTCATACTGCATATAATGTGTGTCCTGCTGTACATAATGATTGTTACGCAGTACCTGACTGTTTTGCACTGGATAAGGATGTTTTGCTGTGCCTGTTCTTATGCGGAATTTTATGATTATTATTTTGAATATTATTATTATGCTGCGTATAATAATTGTTATGCTCAACACGACTTATTCTCAGCACAGTTGTTATCATCAACAAGGCTGTTATTCTCAACACGATTGTTATCCTCAACATCATTTGTTATGTTCAACACGATTATTATTCTCGATGCGACTGTTATCCTTAATACAATTGTTATCCTTAACACGATCGTTATCCCCAAAACGATCATTATCCACAACGCGATTGTTATCCTCAACACCACTGTTATCCCCAACACGATTGTTATCCTGGACACGATTGTTATCCTCGACACAATTGTTACCCTCGACACAATTGTTATTTCAACACGATTGTTATCCTCGACACAGTTGTTATCCCAACACGATTGTTATCCTCGACACAGTTGTTATCCCAACACGATTGTTATCCGCAACGCGAATGTTATCCGCAACTCGATTGTTATCCTTAACATGATTGTTATCCTAATTCGTGACCCTTTTTCAGGCGGCGTTATCCTCGGCATGGCCAGCTGCGAAGACCTCTGCTATAGCGGCTCCAGTTTTCACAATGTCCACGGACCTGTTCTGAACCCCATCGACAAAACACGAACTGCCGGTGGTTCAAGCGGTGGGAGCGCGGCGTTGGTGGCCGCTGGCGATGTGCATATGGCTCTCGGGGGTGACCAGGGTAGGTCGGACGGTGACTGATAGTTAAAGGATCGGAGAAGAATCAGGAGGCGGTACAATTCTTGTTCTGGTAGTATGTTAATAATGCAAGAGGGAATAAGCCACGAGTGGTAGTTAGTGATTTGAGAATATTTGATGTAATATTCAGATCATGTTAATGGAAGTAACCAATGTTGTTGTTTAAGTAGCTGGAAAGATAATGCACAGATGACGATTATAATGGCGATGTGAATTGCGATGACGAATGCGACGATGATGGTGTTACCATCATGATGTGGATAAAAATCGCAGCATATTGTAGCAGACTGTGTATTAATGAGCGTAATAACGATCACATAACGATCACATAATGATCACACAATGATCATATAACGATCATGATTATAATTGCGATAGTAATGCAATGTTATCAACTTGTGCCTGCAGGCGGGTCAATCCGTATACCATCATGTTGGTGTGGCATTGTTGGACTGAAGCCAACCTTCGGCCTGGTTCCATACACCGGAATTGTTTCTATAGAGCCGTCCGTGGACCACGCTGGGCCAATGGCCAGGAGCGTTGCTGACTGCGCTCTCATGCTTGAGGTGAAATGTTGACTAGAGGTGAACTGATGGCTTGAAGTGGACTGTTGGCTTGAAGTGAACCGTTTTACTTTGAATCCAGGGGTCCCCGGTTCAAATCCCGCTCTAACCAGTATACAAACTGTGACGTTTTTCAGGCCGAAAACGCCTTAAACCCCATTGCCCATGGGGGTCTGGGTAGCCCTTTGGTCCTGTTGGGGCTTTTCAACTCTGATATTTGCTGTTCTTCAGATGCTCTATATGTGGTCTCTATGTCGCTTACCTCCCCGTTATGTTGTTATCTCATAAATAAACATTGACCTATCATAGACTTAGTGGAGTGTGCGGCCTATGTAGTTAATATGTAGACATTTAAAACCAGTGGCACGAATGGAAAAAGGTCGATTGTCTGCCCAGACTCGATGGGTTTTTCACACTAGGTGTTTTCCCCACCCCATATAAGTGAGACTAATCAAATCGTTGTATTAACCACATTAATAGGCTAGCTTTGTATAAGGGTCCAGGATGGCCTATCACAACTATTACTTCGGTAATTAGCCTATAAATACCTACATACATACATTAGGTACATTGAATATTGTTTCATGTGAAGTATGTTTGACAGCTCAACTCATAAGTACACTTCAATAAATATATTTCATTTCAAAGATATTCCTAATATGATATCGATGTTATACTCCACTAGTCCACTCATTTGTGTACTGGTCAATGGCCACTGCTTAGTAGGCACATGTCAGTGGTCAGTTGATAGCATGTCGCTAACCCTCTAGCTGGTCACAAGAGTCCAGTATGGAATGTTGCTTGATGCATGGCTGAGGTATACTGTTATTTTCGCATGATCATCCAGGTGCTAGCTGGATATGACAGCGGCCTTGACCCCCGACAGCCCGTCGATATCACAGTTCCTGAGTACAGCAAACTCGTGAGTAATGTATTTGACTGTAACCAGCGTTAATTTTACGGGACGCCCCATGATTAGAAATGTTAATAATGTTTGTTTTAACACATTTTTGTACCACCCAGTTTTTCTATCTGTTTTTTGTACGGTGATTTTTTATTTAATGCACTTCGTTACATACCATTCCATACAATGCTGCTCTGTACATCACTTTTGTCTATAATCTAATTCTCTCATGTAACACGGTTTTCAGTCATGTAACACTGTTTTGTATATCACTTTTTTTATAATCTAATTCTATCATATAACACAATTTCCGATCATATATTGTTCTGTATATCACTTTTCTATGTGATCTAATTCCATCTTATAACACGGTTTTCGGTCATAAAACTCTATTCTGCATCGCGCACGCTATTTGCGCCTGTTTTATTTCGTCTATCTGACAGTTGACGGGGGACGTGTCAGGCATGCGGGTGGCCGTGATTGAGGACGGATTCGAGAACTGCGAAGTCGACGTTGAGCGAATAGTTCGCTCGGCCATAACAACGCTAGCAACCAAAGTGGCGAAGCTGGAGAACATCTCATTTCCTGAACAGAAAACTGGTGAGATATTACTCAACTTTGGTCTGTCAGGCGTTTACACGAAAATTACTATCCACATTGTGAGTTAGTTCCCTCCATCATGATTTTTGATTGTGACGAGTCTAGATTTTATCGTGGACCACAATATGAGTTATTCCCCTCTATCATAATTAGCTCACCTGAGCTTATGCTTGGTGAGCTTTTCTGATTGGACTTTGTCTGTCGTCCGTCTGTCCATCCGATCTGAACATTTTCCTAAAAAATCTCATGAACCGCTTATCTTAGATGTCTGCCCTTTGGCAGATATTGTCAAGGATGGTCTCTTCCAGATATGTTCATGGTATCATCATCGCAGCTAGGGGAACTAACTTCTGCCAATGTTCATATTTTTTGTTAAATAACCTTCTCATGAACCGTTTGTATCAGAGGTCTGCCATTTGACAGATATGGTCCTAGGGATGGTCTCTTCCAGATAAGTTCATGGCATCATCATCGCCGCTAGGGGAACTAACTTCTGCCGATGTTCGCATTTTTTCTTAATAAATATTCTGAAGAACCGCTTATCGGAGAAGTCTGCCATTCGTGCAAACTATCATCCTTGAGTTAGTCTCTTCTAGATTTGTTCATGGTATCGGTATTCCACCTAAGGGAAGTAACTTATGCCAATGTTCGTATTTTTTTCTCAAAAAAATCATCTTAATAACCGCGTATCACAGAGGTCTGCCATTTGGCGGATATTGTCCTTGGGTTAGTATCTTTTAGATTTGATTGTGGCGAGTCTAGATTTTATCGCGAACATTTTGTGAGTTATTTCCCACATTATAATGCCATGTTTTTTGAAGAATCAAAATTTATCTGGATGTAAATTTCAGCATTTGCCGTGTGGTCGGTGATCTGTTTTAAAGGCTTCTACAATACCGTCATCAAGAACCAAGGTTTGTGCCATTTGGGTAATTGAATAGAATTAGCCTCAGTATGTTCAACCCGGAGGTTCATTTACTGACAACCTGGAGCCTCGCAGAGTTCCATCCCAATCTGATAGAGTTAGAACCTAGGGCTTCATTTAGTTACAACCAGGTGGCCTCGTATAGTTACACCATGGAGCCCCGTATAATTACGTGTTGGTTCGTTGCGTTACCAGTGGGAGGCTGGCCGAGTTACAACGTGGAGCCTCGTATAGTTACAATGTGGAGCCTCGTATAGTTACAATGTGGAGCCTTGTATAGTTACAACGTGGAGCCTTGTATAGTTACAACATGGAGCCTTGTATAGTTACAACGTGTGAGTTCATTGCATTACAAGTGGGAGCCTGGCCGAGTTACAACCTGGAGCCTCGTATAGTTACAATGTGGAGCTTTGTATAGTTACAACGTGTTGGTTCATTGGGTTACAAGTGGGAGCCTGGCTGAGTCACAACCTAGAGCCTTGTATAGTTACAAGAGGGTTCATTGAACCTAGAGCCTTGTATAGTTACAATGTGGAGCCTTGCATAGTTACAATGTGTGAGTTCATTGCATTACAAGTGGGAGCCTGGCTGAGTCACAACCTAGAGCCTTGTATAGTTACGAGAGGGTTCATTGAGTTACAACTCAGAGCCCACCATGTGAGAATGTGGAGTATAATAATTAAGAACTCGGTGCTCCACTGGGTCCAACTGCCCTTTCTTTTGACTAAAAGTGATCATGCATAATTACAGCACTGTGCCCCAGAAATACCCTCCGCACTTCCTTATGCCGAACCCTAAATTACATTTATCTATTACTATTAGTTTTTATTCGTGAATTTCCACGTTTTTTGTCATCTCTGTTGTAGTTTATGCCCATAGGGTAACGTACTTATCTAAACTTTACCGATGTCGTAAAGGCAGTTGTCAAACTGTTCACCATAAATTCATGTCACATCGCAAGGCGTTGGAACCGGCTACAAAGGCTTCTATCCAACGTCGCTGACGGACGCGCTGTCCGCGCAGATTAAAGCTGAACCCCATCGTTTCGGCGAGGAATGCAAATTAGCTTTCGTTACTGGACGACACATCGACGAATCTTGCCACGGACGATTCTACGGAAAAGCTCAGAATATTCTTCGTGGCGTCCTGCAGAAATACGACGAGTTATTCACAAGATTCGACGTTCTTGTTATGCCCACGCTGACGCACGTCGCGCCGGAATTGCCAACCACGGAAACACCGATCGACGGTAAGCTCACGTATTAAGTCCGAGAGGAATTCTAGAGTACTACACTCACAACATGGATTCCATATGACCTTGACTCCCTCGTGTAATAATTGTGATAATAAAACTGGTGTCTGTGCTCCTAGATTAACAGTATTAATGCAAAGATTAGCAGATGGTACCCACAGTGTTAATTGATATATGAAATAACTAAGTTGAGCACTGGACTCATAGTTGAAAGCTCGCGGGTTTGAATCCAGCCTCAACTTACCGGTCAACTTTTCTGCGATGATCCTAATAAAGTTATTTATTCCCGATTACATGAGTAGATCCATCTCTAAAACGAGTGCAATTTGGATATCCACGACGGGCGATATACTAGAGTCGAACGTATTGTATCTGCGCTGAATAACGCATAAACGTTCTCTGTAAACCGCATCTGACAACCATTGGATGATGCTCGCGACCTATAAATGTTGCGCTTAAAAACAGGAAAAAAAAGCACAGAACTAACATTGCCCCTGATGGGCCCTGAATTTGCGACCCCTAGACCTTTCTTAAGCAACAACCCCAGATAACCGGTCTACGAGACTCTATTGCTATATTACCACAATGGTTAAATAGAGGTTGGGGATTCGGGCGTGACCAGGGGCGAGATTTTTGCTACGCATTAGTCTCCTGTCTCGTGCAACGGTATTAAGGTCAGACAATAATTTATCACCTCAATGTGAACTCGTAAAATATTGTAATAATCCACTGGAACACTAATCTTTCCCAAAGATTGCAGGAGCACGATTCTTGCTATTAATTTACTCTAGTGTATATGAGGAAAATGCGCGCGGCAAATTTCCATCATGCCATTGATTTCCAAAGAACTCTCGCAGGGCATATAGCAGCTCTAACCACTTCATCATGAGGCTCTCTGCCTGTTACTAAAGTGTTACTGTGCGTAGAAGACCGTACTTTGCTGGTGGTGATGTTATAATGAGAATATCAATTATGGGGCTTGATTACTGAAAAGGGAGGTAATTGGGCGAAACTGAAACTAAAAGATAAGATAAGGTGTGTTTGAAGGATCGGCGGAATCATTCGGTGATAGTAATGAAGATTGATTTAGTAAAAGTGGGAAGTTAAGTAGACAAGAGTAAAGTAGACGCACAGGTAATTATAAAGATGGTCATTTATTTTACTTTAGTGAATTCCTGGGTGCATTTTTGTTTTACGCGCCTCTTTCTGATTACTGTCGTCTTGGTCTCATTCCTTATATGTCGCAACCATGATGCATGTCACGTTATCTTTATACATGTCACATGACTGTGCTTTATGCCACATCACTGACTTATGTCACGTGACCACGATTGATGATGCATGTAACGTCACATGTCACGTGACGGCGTCATATAGCCACGATATACTGTATGTGACGTCGCTGAACTGTGTCACTTTCGTGTAATCGAACAGAACGCTTCGAGATCACGACCAACATGCTGCAGAACACGGGACCGTACGACGCGACCGGTCACCCGGCTATTACTGTACCGGTGGGGCGCACGGACGATGGCCTGCCGGTCGGGCTGATGATCGTGGGTCGTCACTTCGACGAGGTCACCGTGCTGAATGTGGCGAAATCGTGCGAAATCACAGGCAAATAATCAGCATGATATGCCAGAATGAGTCAGTCCAACAGCCCCCTACTTGGCCAGGGGTTCTGGGCCAGAAATAAAGGATAAATGTCATAAATATCTGTGTATTTTGACCCAGAATTATTATCCGGATATTTCATTACGGTGTATTATCACTTAATTATTATCATATAATAATTAATTATAATGAATTATACTTGTAGGTAGAAAGGTTCTTCAAATTTCCATTTCATCAAGACTTTTGGGCCATTAATAGAGGATAAATGTCATTAATATCGGTGTATTTGAACCTAGAAAGCAATCCGGATATTTTATTACTTGGTATAATAAACTTGGTTATTATTACGATATATTCATTATATATTATTATTATTATATAATCATTAATTACAATGAATTATACTCGTAGTTAGAGAAGTTTCTCAAATTTACTTTTCATGTATCATATTAGTTATGTAATATAAATGAAAGGAATTTGCATTTATTTAAAAGTGCTTTTGAATATTCATGAAAAATCGTGAATATTTATGAATAATATCAAAAAGTCAGGAAAATCACGAATAATCATAAATTGGAATTAGTTGATATGTCTCCTATAGAAAATTATATCATATATCGATATATATATGGATATAAAATGAATGTTTTTACACCTATAACCTATCGGGACAAATCTCTAAAATCCTGTCATTCATTTCTTTTTATAAAGACATATATCACAAAATATTACAATACAATTATGTATGTTATAATTACTTTTATTAACCCTATGATGCCCCTCCATATTTTGTCTATATTATCAAATTAATTTAAAATTTCTATTACTTACCCGGTATCAATATCGAACCATAAGATTTATATGTTATCGTATATTTATATATTAACTACTCAAATCATCCGACGTTTGCTATAGTTCACAATATTTTTTCATAATAAAATGGTGATTAATGTGAATTTATTGATTTATTTGGAGAGAAATTTGTTTCACTGTTTTACTTCATGTAAATTGTCTAGTAACGGTTAATGACCATGAACGGATAGATTAAAATAAATAATTGTACTTGATTATCTTAGATGTATTAGAATGATGGGTAAAGGGACATAATTCTATAAGATTTATTATTCGGGCAGGGGAGGCGAGAATATATTACGTTAAAATCATTACAATAATTTTTTTTCTGAGTAGTTTGCAAGAGCCTCTATCTCATGTAGCTTCAAACCCGAACGACGAGCTCCATATCCCGCGCGTCAGTCAGGCAAGTCGGCTCGGACGAATAGACCTATGTCTGCCGGGTCAGCCAATTTGACCCGGATGAGTAGACCTCTAGCCCGGTCAAACAATCGAATAGCAATGGTATTGTTATGGATTTAATGGATACTAAGGGTTTACAGTCAAAAGGTCCCCCCTACCAAAACGCTTCCTTACCCAAACGTGGATACGCGTTGTTCATCTCTCGCTAGTAGTCATGTAGTTATTTATGAGTAATTCAACATACTTGAAAAATATATATATATATATATAAAATCACGTTTTTATCATTTATGGTGTGTGACCTCGGGAACTACAGAACGCCAGTCTTGTTCTCAATGATGTTGCATACAGCATTACACATCGACACTGTCTACGCCAGTGGCTCAGTGGTTAGAAGAGAGGCTCCTTTCATGCAAGAGGTTGCGTCTTCGAATCCGCACAAGCTACGGATTTCACGCACCTCCCACAACAGAAAATTAGCTTGAATATTGAGAAAGAAGACACCTGAGATACGTTAATACTTTAATATTTGAGCCAGTCCAACTGCCGCATTGTTTTGGAGTTCATTTTGTTGAGTAAATTTCGTGGATTGTTGACTTGTTTTGCACCATTTGCCATAATCATGGCCGTAGTGTTGTACCTGGGAAAAACCTGACGTAAACCACATTCCATGATTGGTTTGCAGTGTCCCCAATGTTTTTAGTTGAAAAAAATCATTGTGATGACAAATTTTGGGGAAGTGGGTGCGATTCTACATACGGAGTCCTTTAGCGCCACGTGTCGCATAGGGCATCCACGAACATCCGCAATCCTGTCTTATCAGCTGCTGCGCGTGCTACCTCGCCCCAAGTGTTCCACCCGGATGATCGCCTTTCCTTGTCTACCATACGCTGCCATGTGTCCTTCGGTCTCCCCACACTCCTTTTCCCTGCCGGTGTCCAGCTCATGACCACTCTACAGTAATCTTATTTTCCAATCTCAAAACGTGTCCAATCCAGCGCCACCCCCTACTCTTGATGATATCAGACACTGGGCCAGTTTCCGCCTTACTATACAGCTCTACATTTGAAATTGTCCTAGGCCAGAAAACTCTATAAAGATTTTTCGCATGTATTTGCTATGGAACGCATTTAGCCTCCACTAGTCCATTTTGGGCCTTTCTTAACATCAACTACGGATCCCAATTATGTGAACTGCCTGACCTTTTCTAAGGGCCCTTCTGCAACTACAATCGCTCTCGTATTGTCTGCCTTCACTGTCATCACTTTGGTCTTCCCGATGTTAACACATAACCCTGTTTGCCTTGCATAGCGCTCTAACTCACTGGTTTTTTGTTGTAAGCCACTACATGATGCTGACAGCAGTGCCAAGTCATCAGCAAGATCGAGGTCCTCAAGTGTCTCTAATCCCCATTTTATTCCCCCTTTCACTCTGGTTGTTTTACACATAATCCAATCAATCACCAGCAGGAACGGCATTCCTGACATCACACATCCCTGCCTTACTCCAGTTTCGATAACAAACCATTCTGACAGCTGTCCGTCATGATTGACTGCACACTTGACTCCTTCATAAAATATTTTCTCTAAACCTATAATCTTTGATGGTATTCCATACACTCGCATTATCTCCCACAGACTCCCCTGATGTATACTATCATCAAATGCTTTCTTGAAATCCACGAAGTTAAACAACGGACTATTCCATTCCACACATTGCTCTATAATACTTCGTAGCAGAAAAATCTGGCTTGCACAACTCGCACCTCTCCAAAAACCAGCTTGTTCCTTTCTCAGTATATGCTTAATACCATCTCTCACGCGGCTGATATGAACTACTGCCAAACCCTTCCCCGGAACTGATAGCAATGTCACACCACGCCAGCGTTCGCAGACTGATAAATCGCCTTTCTTAGGGATTTTGATGATTATGCCTTTCTCCAGTCTTCAGGAATTTCTTCGTCTCTCCAGATTTTTTCAAAAAAACTCCAAAGAACTGTTGTCACGGTGTCAATGTCAGCTTTAAGCAACTCTGACTTCAGTAACTGGATTCTCTGGTTCATCCATGTTCAGTACTTCCTCGAAGTGTTCTTTCCACCTTGCGATTTGATCAGCCTCACTCTTAATAATCTTCCCTGTCCTATCCTTAACTAGCGTACCCTTTCGTACTCCCTCGTTGGTAATCGTCTTGATCAGACTATAAAGCGTTCCCTGTTCGCCACGGTCTGCTGCCTCCTCGGCCTTACTAGCTCATCCATATACTTTCTCTTATCATCACGGGCGCTGACCTTCGCCTGTCTAACCGTCACAGAATACTCTTTCCTCCGAGTTCCCTTGACTCTTTTTGATTTCGTACCATTTATCATGTTCTTAATAGTCTTTCTTTCTTTCACCCTCTTGATAGTCTTTCCTGATATCCATCGGGGCTGCCCATTCCTTCTATAACCTAATACCTTCTCACTAGTTTCACACACCATGTCGCGTAAAGCTTCCCAACATCCATCGACAGTGTCTTTTTCCTCTAAAACCGTAAAACGGTTTCTCAGATCTAGTCCAAACTCTTCAGCTGTTTCAGGGTCTTTCATCTTTGCCACATCGTACTGATTCTTTTGCCTAACAATATTAGCTTGCCGGCATAACTTGAACTTAATCTTCGCCAAAACTAACTCGTGGTCATCACCAATGTCCGCAGCACGTCTAGCTTTCACATCGAGCAACGATCTTCTGAATTTCCTGTTTATCATGATGTGGTCTATTTGATTTTTAATACACAATCCTGATAAGGACCATGTGAGCTTATGTACATCCCTGTGTGGGAACACACTCCCACCTATGATCATGTTATTTTCCTGGCAGAACTCCGCTAACAAAAAACCGTTCTCATTCATACTAACATATATGTTTTCCCATAATATTTTCGTAACCACAGTTATCTGGGCCTATCTTGCCATTCATGTCGCCCATGATGACGAGCATGTCATGCTTAGGTACCTCTGCTGTAACGTCGTGCAACACTTAATAGAAGCCCTCCTTTTCGTCATCACTCGCATCGTTTGTGGACGCATAGCACTGAATCACTGTCATTTTTACATGTCTTGAGTAAAACCTCGCTGAAATAATCCTGTCATTCACTGGCCGCCACTCCAACAGGGTGTTCACATTTTTCCTACCTATCACAATTGCTACGACCCTCTCATGCCTTTCCTCATCACCAGAATATACATCAACCTCTCCGCCCGGCAGTTTAGATTTCCCGCATCCTGTCCTTCTGCATTCACTTACACCTAATATGTCGATGTTTTACGAATTCATCTCATTGATGACCTGCTCGGTTTTGCCCAGAGCGTACATTGTTCGAACATTCCAGCACGCGACTTTCATCTGTTTCTTTGGATGACCCACAGGTTCAATCATAGGATTCACTTCCTTGCGGGTTTGATGAGCCCCAGTCATACTAATCCCTGGTAGAGAGCGAAAATCAGCATCACGAGACAGGAAAGTCGGATTGCTCGTGTTTGTTTTTGTAACATCGGTTTTTTACGGTAGCAGGTTGTTGGCCTACTGCCCAACCTTTGACTAGGAGGGCTAGTGGATTATCCTGTGTCTGGCTTCTTCCCTCCGACCAATCCGGCATGGTTAAACCTACCGAAAAATCACGGAACCTATATGTGCACACAAAGGCCCTGCGACCCCCACCGCCATAGCTCTCAGGATCATGGGAGCACACAAGCCGCTCCACCTCGACAAGGTCATAATCCATGGGAGTGGGCTAGGCATTGCAGTACTCCCGAAATTGCACATAACTTCATTAGTTTATGTTTTAAGTTAGTAACATTGTAAAGTGTCGTCGACTTCATCTTGTCATTGTTGACAAAGGGATAATACGGCACTCTAAATAAAGCCTTATTATTATATTGAGGGCTCCATCGGACTCAACGTTATTTCGGGCACTCGCGATGTTTTTAATCAACGTACTAGAGAGCCCGTATCGTCTAAACATATTTATGCATCTATAACAATGCTATTACTCGTAGTAATATTATATTCAGCTTTTTTCCAACCAATTAGCACGTGATTGTGAAATGTGCTACACTCTAATAGCCGAGAAACGACCGATAACACAGTCCTTATCGCGAATCTAGCTGGCGTGGATATTGCGTGTGGATGACATCATAAGAAATCTATAACAATAAAGTAAAATGTAATAAACAGCACACATTTAACGTTATGTGTCGGCATGATAATAGGTCAGGTAATGGCTGAATCGTTAGAATTTTATTCAAATCCAAGTCTTGAAGACTATTCAAAGAGCGTATTCATGGCTCCTCTTAGCTTCGCTATCTCGTCTGATGGGAGCTTCGCAATGATCGTCAACTCTCATGGACGGGCGAACCGATGAACATCGACTGTTTAAACAGAATCATTAGTTTTTCATCATGACGTGATGTTAACCATGATGTTCCATGTTAACCTAGGTAAATATTTTTCGCTTTGCCGACGGCAGGTAGACACTATAGACATATGCATACATACACACCTGCGCGCTACAAGCATTATTATGCAAATGAGCTATCGCCGTTTCCCAGAAAAGTTGAGCTTTCGTGTGCAGTTTTAACAAAGCCGAATGTTCGAAATGTTGCATAATAATTGGATGATGGCAAATCATGTGAAAAATGACGAAGCTCACCGATATAGCTAGGAAGAGAGCGTGGTGACGCTATGAGATGAGTGTACAGCATAATAACGCATATTTACCTTATAATTGGATAATACAATATGGTACGACCGTTAAGAGACATATCATACGTTTAAGTAAAAAAAATCTGCCTTAATGGAATTTAAGCATGGTGGCTGGAATTATATTTTTTCCCAGGTTCAAATTGGTTTCAGGACCAACTTTGGATGCTCATTTACCATTTTTCATCGAAAATGACCTGGAAAAGCCTATGTCTGGTCTACACTTATTACATGCATCAATTTCATTGGTGTACCTTCACAAGATCGGACTAATTCTAAACTCAGAAACTATGTTTCAGCGGCATATTTATTATATAACAGTAATTACCGTAATTACTGTAATTGCGGACCTTTTATGTTACCGTTGAACAAAAATACGGTAAATATTCTCAAAGTGTACTGAATCACTCAAGAGTGATCGTTCGACACGTATTGAGTGAATTATATTAAATAAATCGACTATTTTTTGTCCTTTAAGTGTAAGAAGTGAGGTTAATTCAAGTCAAAAATAAATACTAATTAAGGCATTGTCCCGATCACGACGATGATTCGTTCTTTCCTGATTTGGGCGGAAATTCTAAGAACGATAATTCGGTTGCGCTGAACGATCTCGGCAGAAGTTCTCTGATGTTATATTCTTTCAGACGTAATCCGGAAACACATCTAAAAGTCCAAGCAAAGGAATATTAATACTATTATAGATTATACGTATATTGTTCCATTTCTAAAGCATAACTGCGCATGCGCCACATGACATTATTCGTTACTTTACAAACTTATAGTTTTTTAGCAATGGTAACCCGATGGAATTAACATACATAAGACCTGTGTCGATGCACTGTCCAGCCATTACAAAACCTGTTGCGTATTTCTGGCGAAGAGGGCCTTAAACCCCCCCCCCCGTCTGCTGATCTCTGGTAGTGTGGGGCGCCATCAAACCGCTGTATCTCTAACTATGACATTTAGCGAGATTTGCAACATATGTAGTCTTTGTTTGCTGTTAGGATCCTGGACAATGTTCCCAGACAGGGTGATTGCCTCGATTTCATCACTAAATTGAATCAAGCTTATCTCCGGTTTTGTTCACTGCAAGATACTTAGGATAGTTTGGTGCGACACTATACACACCCCACACACACACCCGCACACACGACAACCCCACGGTGAAGTTGTCTGACATAACGCATGCCGGACAACGGCGTTAGATACACTCCAAGAGAGTCTAACATGCGAGTAAGTTCGTGTCTAGTAAACCGAGCGCATTTCAATCCACGCGGCACGCACTTAAGTAGTATGTTATGGGTACGACAGCATTAGGCGCAATTTCCACTGCACACGGGACGGACGGGACGGACGGGGTCTATCTCAAATCTTGAAATCTTACATGCTTATGCTAATCGTCCTGTAAGATATTAATA
>WURV02149732.1:0-17599 GCA_011762755.2 Epimenia babai | reverse complement strand
CAGGTTTGACATTTTGACTAGTGTACATGTCGGGAGGAATTTGAAGTGACCGTTACGACAGGTGCCCGCTTAATACACTGACTGTATATGCTTACCGATTTGATTATTAATTCATGATATCTAACCAAGCATAACCACACCCAGGTCTGGTGTACCATTGTCAGGATCTGCTTCTCTACTTCCCCGATCAGCCACCCACAGCTCGCTTCTACGTTGACCTCCCGTCCACTTATAATCTACCGTACGAGGAACATTTTGTTAGAACCCGCGACGGCGTCATGCTGAATGTGGTGTTGATAAAACAGAAGAAACCAGCTGAATGCTACACTGTGCTTTACCTGCATGGCAATGCTGGCAACATCGGCAATAGGTCAGTTGTCATCGTGGATAATTGTATTTTTGTGTACCAGACAGTGCACAACTAAATTATCAATCAATTCTACTGGCATCACCTACATTGTTAATGACCTTCACCTACATTGAATGCACATACCTAGTAATTGGCCATTTGAGAAGCTGCACAAATGGCTTTGAAGTGCAGTCCGTCATTACTTTCGCAATGTAGCTGTTGGTATACAGGATATCATGATGAAAGTTGTTTTATTTACAGAGTGTCGCGATGTAAATGTTGGTATGCAGGATGTAATGATGACAAGTTGGTTTATTTACAGAGTGTCGCGATGTAAATGTTGGTATGCAGGATGTCACGATGAAAAGTTGGTTTATTTACAGAGTGTCGTGATGTAACTGTTGGTATACAGGATGTCTTGGTGAAAAGTTGGTTTATTTACAGAGTGTCACGATGTAACTGTTGGTATACAGGATGTCATGGTGAAAAGTTGGTTTATTTACAGAGTGTCGTCATGTAACTGTTGGTATACAGGATGTCATGATGAAAAATTGGTTTATTTAGGGAGTGTTGCGATGTAACTGTTGGTTTACAGGATGTCATGATGAAAAGTTGGTTTATTTACGGAGTGTCATGATGTAACTGTTGGTATACAGGATGTCATGATGAAAAGTTGGTTTATTTACGGAGTGTCGTGATGTAACTGTTGGTATACAGGATGTCATGATGAAAAGTTGGTTTATTTACGGAGTGTTGCGATGTAACTGTTGGTATACAGGATGTCATGATGAAAAGTTGGTTTATTTACGGAGTGTTGCGATGTAACTGTTGGTTTACAGGATGTCTACGACGTGATCGTTAGTTTACAGGATGATATCACGCTGTAAATGTTGGTTTAGCAGACGTGATGTCAATATTGCTATGTAACAATTAATCATGTGAAAACACATTCTGCAATTTTCCTAGGGATCTATATAAAGATCTACATAAAAGTATTTAGATTAATAGGAACATGAATTTTTATGTACATTTTTTACCATTTCATTACTATTTGGCCAGATTAATGAATGCTCACGGCCTGTATACATACTGTGGCTGTAACGTCCTACTCGTGGAATACCGTGGCTACGGCAAAAGCGATGGATCACCGCACGAAGAAGGTTTCTCTCTCTAGTCCTGAAAGTCCTCTTTATCGCAGTGTTACTGTATGAACATATGCATATTTACTGTGTTACTGTATTAACATGTAGGCTTATCTCTACCATACCTCGCATCTCTAAATTGACGGTATCGGTACAGCTTCAACAGTTCCTCGATGATAACAATTTATACGATACGTTTCAGTCAGCATACCGACAGAATCGCTCCGCGGTCACGATGACGTGCGTTTAGCTAATGGCGCCAGTGCATTTGTTGTTACACTTGGCACCTGTTCATTCGCTGATCACCTCACGGCTCGATTATTTAAACACCCGTTTGTCCGCTTGTTCAGTAGATTTGTTAAATCCTCTTAAACGGGTGTAGAATATGGCCTGTCGTGTAATAATGTGTCGCTCTAAATACTGCCGGATCATGCCGCTCCTTGAGGAACTCCACTGGTTACCGATACATCTCCACGTTGAGTTCAAAGTCATTGTCGTTATGTACAAAGCTCTTCACCATACCATACTGCGCCGCGATATATCAATAGTCTTGTATCATACTACACACCGTCTAGACAGCTCTGATCACATGACCGACATCTTGCCAACATATACCACTGCCGTCTGCAGTTGTCTGATTGCGGCTGCTTCTCCAGTCCTTGTCCAAAACATTGTTTGCAACAGTTTAGAGTTAGCACTAAGGTCATCAGATTCATTTTCTCTATTTAAATCCAGCAAAAAACTTAGTTATTCACTAAAGCTCCTTTTATTTTACCAAACTCTTGGTACAGCATGACTGAGAGGTCTGTAACCTGATTGTAGTACTTTTAAACCCCTTTATTATTTTTTTTTCAGTTTTAATAATGACCTGATTTTTGTTTCTGCCCTTAAACCTCCCTCATTCTGTAATTTCCTCTAATTAGTGAAAAGTTTTATTTTTTATCTATGAAAGCATTAATTCTTTATGTTTTTTTTTTAAATATTGTTAATTTTCCATATTGTTACGTTACATCATTTCAATCATTTATAAATGCGTAAGCCTTGGCTATTATTTTACTTGCAGGACTGTACACCGACGCAGTGACAGCCATGGATTTCTTACTCCATCAGTCCGACCTTGACCTATGCCGGATCGTTGTATTTGGACGTTCACTCGGAGGGGCAGTAGCTGTGTACCTGGCAAGTTCCAGTATTTTTGCATCTCAAATATCGGCAGTCATTCTCGAAAACACGTTTACATCTATACGTGACATCGCGAGCGTCGTGTTCCATACGCAACTCATCAAATATGTGCCAAGGATCTTCATGAAAAATAAGGTATGCACCAAATTATCTAACTGCATGTTGTTTCGTGAGAACACCACGCAGTACACTAGTTAAATCATCACAGTGCACCCCAGTGTACCATGAGGCAATGCACCATAAAACCGTCATGCAATATACCATAGAACCGTCACGCAATATACCATAGAAACATAATGCAATACACCATAGAACCATCATGCAATACAGCATAGAACCGTCATCATGCAATTCACCATAGAGCCATCACGCAATATACCATAGAACCATCACGCAATACATCATAGAACCATCATGCAATACAGCATAGAACCATCGTCATGCAATTCACCATAGAGCCATCACGCAATACACCATAGAACCATCACGCAATACATCATAGAACCATCACGCAATACACCATAGAACCACCATCAATACACCATAGAACCATCAAGCAATACATCATAGAACCATCACGCAATACATCATAGAACCATCACGCAATACACCCTAGAACCATCATGCAATACACCACAGAACCATCACGCAATACACTGTAGAACCATCACGCAATACACCGTAGAACCATCACGCAATACACCGTAGAACCATCACGCAATACACCATAGAATCATCACGCAATACACCATAGCAAGATTGAGCAAGATTTTCATGTTCGAATATTGAGCAAAATTTGCCGTGGAATGGTTTATTATAAAAATATCCTTTCTTTTGTATAGCATATTTTTTGGGTTGTGAGTTTAAAATTTTTGCACTAGATAGCATGTAATCAGTTTTGAGGACGTTGAAGATATGGATTCATTGCACTGGACACGAATGTACCAGGTGATAGCCTCAATGTGGCGTACACCAGTGTATTGAAATAATTGCACCATACACCATGTGATGACTCATTAGTGGAATAGTAATTTAATTTTATCTTTATTTGAAGTAACCAACCATTGAGAGAATTAGCAAAGTTCTACAGCCAGCATTATTCTTATAATTGAATTTTATCTTTGAAGTATCCAACCATTGAGAGAATTAACAAAGTTCTACAGCCAGCATTATTCTTGTAATTTAATTTTATCTTTGAAGTATTCAACCATTGATAGAATTAACAAAGTTCTACAGCCAGCATTATTCTTTTATTAAATTTTATGTGTTTGAAGTATCCAACCATTGAGAGAATTAACAAAGTTCTACAGCCAGCATTATTCTTCTAATTAAATTTTATCTATGTTTGAAGTATCCAACCATTGAGAGAATTAACAAAGTTCTACAGCCAGCATTATTCTTGTAATTGAATTTTATCTTTGTTTGAAGTATCAAACCATTGAGAGAATCAACAAAGTTCTACAGCCAGCATTATTCTTGTAATTGAATTTTATCTATGTTTGAAGTATCCAACCATTGAGAGAATTAACAAAGTTCTACAGCCAGCATTATTCTTGTCCGGACTCTCCGACGAGCTCATTCCCCCGCGTATGATGTTGTTCCTCTACCAGGTTGGTTAAATATTTCCCGCAGTCACCAACCCTCAAGTTCACTAACCTGTAACAGGCTGTTGTACGGCTAAATAGTCAGTAAGGCTAGGACAAATGCAGCATGAGGCGGCAAGATCGTCACGGGATTGCTGAAATATACGCCACTTGTCAATCTTCAATATTCTGAAGTTGGCTGGCCTGAACTTGGAAATCCATGTCTTAACCGACTCCCAATTATAATGTGGATCTTTTCTCGCCGACCTTGAATCCTCGAATCGCTAAAACACGGGAATCTTTGAACTACAGGGACGTAGGTTGTAGATGATATACAGGGAGTCCTTGACTTACGTCGTCGATCCATTCTTGCACGGCGGTGTAAATCGAATTTATTGTAAGTCGTAACACTATAAATAAATGCCCTGTACTGTAAAGTATTGTACAGTATTAAGTTTTGGAGCCATAACGCAGGACAAAAAGTTCACAAAAACGATAAAACATGTGAAAGAAAGAATGGCCAAACACAACCAAAATTGCGTAACACTGAAACTGAAACTAAGTGATGCCATCTTTCACACTTAGCTCCACCGCACAATGTATTCAGCTGCTGTGTGGTACGAACTAGTTCTCAATTGGTTACGTTTTTTACGACGCTAAACAGCGTAAGACGGAAACGCGTTTTGATGTTTTATTGTTATTTTATATTTTGATTTTATTTTATATTTTAAATTTTAACGTTATTTTATATTTCTTGTGGGGTGCGTCGTAACCACGAAACATCGTAGGTCGCGACCGTCATAAACTGAGAACTGCCTGTATATGATTCCATGTGCAGGAAGACTGCGGCACTGTCAACCAAAGACTGTCGTGAACAATCGGAAAGACTTGGGGAAAATTTGTATTTCTCCTTGGATTATCGATATTTGAACTAATATTTTTCATACGAGGCTAAGACGTGAATTTAGTGAATTCGCTGCTAACAAGTTTCGACACAGTTCCATGATGACACCTCGCTGCCTCTGTGGGGCCACTGTGGAGAATATTTATCATTATTTCTTAACAGTCGTCGCTACAGCACCCTGCAAGAAGATTTTTATGCGAACTATTCTGACAATCAAATACCTATGTCATTGTATTTGTAGTCACATGACGATGGCATATGATCGGATGAAATGACTAAATATCTAACGGACGTGACTCGAAATTTTATTGACGACACAAAACAGTTTTCACTAATGTTAATTTTCAGTTAATGGAATTGTCACTACAATGATATGCCTCCAGGCCTTCTTCAATCCAATAGTTAG
The DNA here is from genome assembly GCA_011762755.2 of Epimenia babai. NCBI lineage: Eukaryota > Metazoa > Mollusca > Solenogastres > Cavibelonia > Epimeniidae > Epimenia > Epimenia babai. The sequence goes on along the minus strand of WURV02149732.1, from coordinate 12,033 downwards.
TCACTGCTGCCTTTTTCACCAGAACTTTTACTGTTAAATGGTATCGTGAATGAAAAGCGAAAAAGTCTGCTTCACAACTGTATTAGGCAGTTTAACGAAAATGTTATGGACATTAAATTTATATTCATATTTATACTGAAATTCAATTATAATAAATATACACCACGTGATACTGATACAGATGATACAGTTGATGGTAATTACAACAGTATTTAAAAATTACTCAGAATTGCAACATTTTATGGGATATTATGACATATATGGTGTACTTTTACATCCGTACGTTGTGTGTATGTGCATAACATATGTATGTGTATAACATGTATGTGTATAACATGTATGTGTATAACATATGGCTGTATGTATTTATGTAGCTGAATTGAGTTATACCTCAAGCTCAATTCGAATTCCTTTTGAATTAAAAAATATTCAAGACAAAACCAAAGAAACCTATACATGCACAGTCCCCGACCCTCAGGCTCCCTACCTACCAAGATATCAGTCCCTATCTACAAAGATATCAGTCCCTATCTACAAAGATATCTGATGCATCACCACCAAGTCATCTTATGCAACACCCACCAAGTTATCTGATGCACTACCCACCAAGTTATCTGATGCACTACCCACCAAGTTATCTGATGCAACACCCACCAAGTTTTCTGATGCACCACCCACCGAGTTATCTGATGCACTACACACCAAGTTATCTGATGCAACACCCACCAAGTTCTCTGATGCACTACCCACCAAGTTATCTGATGCACTACCCACCAAGTTATCTGATGCACCACCCACCAAGTTATCTGATGCACCACCCACAAAGTTATCTGATGCACCACCCACCAAGTTATCTGATGCACTACCCACCAAGTTATCTGATGCACTACACACCAAGTTATCTGATGCACTACCCACCAAGTTATCTGATGCACCACACACCCAGTTATCTGATGCACTACCCACCAAGTTATCTGATGCACCACCCACCAAGTTATCTGATGCACTACACACCAAGTTATCTGATGCACTACCCACCAAGTTATCTGATGCACCACCCACCAAGTTATCTGATGCACCACCCACCAAGTTATCTGATGCACCACCCACCAAGTTATCTGATGCACTACCTACCAAGTTATCTGATGCACCACCCACCAAGTTATCTGATGTACTACCCACCAAGTTATCTGATGCACTACACACCCAGTTATCTGATGCACTACCCACCAAGTTATCTGATGCACCACCCACCAAGTTATCTGATCCACTACCCACCAAGTCATTTGATCCACTACCCACCAAGTTATCTGATCCACTACCCACCAAGTTATCTGATCCATTACCCACCAAGTTATCTGATCCACTACCCACCATGTTATCTGATCCACTACCCACCAAGTTATCTGATGCAACACCCACCAAGTTATCTGATCCACTACCCACTCACTACATTTATACTCAATTTTTCTCTTAGCGCTGCAGTTCGGTCTGTAAACGAATCTGCACATATGAAAAGGGTTGTCATAACGATACCTGGACCTGCCCAAACTACTACCCGAACATCTATAACTTCTTGTACCAGGTACTCTATCTACTAGAGTTAGTTACAGACTCTCAGTATTCTTACCTGAAGACTTGCCTAGTCCTGTCATTATAATGAGAAAGATCCTCAATATAATACAGTCAAACTCGTATTAAGGTGACACACGTGGGAGTCGTCGCAAAATGTCCGTTCAGACAGGTGTCCGTTTAATCCTGGGTCAACTGAACCTGAGTTAGCATCGTAATAGAACTTCTTGATTGATGTGTATCGGGATCGAGATTTGTGATGCATGTTCCCAAAAGTCGTTGATTTTATACAAAAATCGTCTACAAAATCAGCAAACAACTGGCGTGACTCACTTAATACAGTGAAGTCCCTTTATTTTAAATGTGAGATTATTTTTCTCAAAATATAATCAACGCAAACATTTAATCGATAAACGGACGTGCCCGTAGTGTCGAGTTCCCATAGCTGATCTGTAATAAAGATTCGTCTTGACACTTGACACCGATAAACATTACAGTTACACTAGTTACACGAGGGTATCGTTAGATAAACGGACGTGCCCGTAGTGTCGAGTTCCCATAGCTGATCTGTAATAAAGATTTGTCTTGACACTTGACACCGATAAACATTAGAGTTACACTAGTTACACGAGGGTATCGTTAGATAAACGGACGTGCCCGTCGCTGTGAGTTTGTACGGAGATGTATTTTCTTTGCTTCTGTTTGATGTTGACATCGTCTTACAGTTTCTCAAGTTGACGCAGCAAATTTTGCGCGTCCATGTTCGCGTTAGACAGGTGTCCGTTTAGTACAGTAATAGTAACATGGGAATATTTCGTGGAATCCAAATTGTCCTTTAAAACAGGTGTATGCTTCATGCAAGTGTGCAGATGGGCAAGTTTGACTATATAAATATATATATATTTTACCGTCACTATACAGTCATGTTAATCGTGTTAATATCTTAGTCAGTAGGGTGTGGTGTGACCTGTCACAATGAGGCTCACCTTGTCATCCACACCCCTTCATCTCATATAATGCCTCTGTGTCCAAATCAATAAAAAATTATTCAAAAGTTTTGTCTACTAAAATGAAATAAAAACCTTTTCTCTACAAGAAATATTAGTCATAATACATAGCAGATCGAATTAGAGTGTACAATGTGAGGAAAAGTCTCTTGAGGGAGAGTCTCGCGGTTATGGCATTCAGTGACATGTATGGTGTATGATAGGTCAACTGACCCATCCCCGTGGTTTACAGTACCCTGGCGCTTGCATCGTGCAAGCGATAGAATGGAGTGAAATATATTTTATTAAAGGGAACTTATCACCTTAGCTGTCAAAAAATATGTACTTCACTGATCTTTTATCCACAATTCTTGCACGTCGTGTGCTTCGATGGAAAGATTCAGCCAATATATCGGCGAGATCCAACGTCTTGGGCTACTTAATTTTTGGAAATTGACAAATGTATTGACTTCGTGTCCGATTGTCTTATTTTCTGACTGTCGATCGGAATTATATATCAGGACTCAGGAGCATGCCCACATTCCCTGAATGGACCTTTACGAACTGTCCCATATCAGGTAAAAATTTGATATATGTAGATCGAATAAAAGATACGTCTCTCTTTTCAGGTCGATCGACACCACAGAATCGCATCCCGCGAACCCGCGTTTCATCTCAACTCAATGACTGACATTCGGACGGTATGACCCCTCCCCAGTTGACACCTGCAGCCGTGATACGCATCCCCAGTGACCTAACCACAACATAACGCGTGGATTTATTTAAACTTGAACCGTGTGTGGCCTTAAATCCACTTGATTGCTCAAGACACTCGCATTCTCGTCACATGACACAGTCCTATGAATGCGACCTTGACCTGCCCCGAAAAAGTACCAAATAAGCAATACGACATTACGACTACGATGTTTTATCGCTAGAGTGCTGACATTATATTATTTGGTGTGCAGTTTAATGTGACATTTAAATCGTTTCTAAAAGTATTAAACAATCATTAGTATTATAAAGAAATAACATAGAATATATATATATGTTATATAATATTATATTTTATTAGCACATATTTCAAAACAAATTTTGTATATAACCTAAATTCTATAGCGACGCGTTACAATAGAGCTTGTTAAATTTTAGCATACAATAAATTTTCATTACAACTCTACAACACATGTCTTTCAAGAATTCTTCAATAGACATCGTAATTTTTACCAAGTCAAAAGTTGGAAAATTTAATAATGTTTTTAGCGGTGCCTGAAACCATGTCTCACACATTAGTAGTGCAGTGCTCCAGGTGAGAGCATTGGAAGGCAATTTCTTTCAATTAGTTTTTTCTAGGCATTGAATATGTAACACTAAGACATTTGCAGTCGGTGCCAGGTTGTTGCCATGCAATCAGTGACTATCTCAATAGGCTGAGGTGTGCCCTGATATACATAATTAAAACACACACGCACACACATATACAACTGGTTTCAAAAAAAAACATCCATTCACTAAAACATTTATATTTTTTATTTATTCACATAAATGCTTCAAATTTGGGCAAAATTCACGTCAGCTTTATCTCTTTTCGGAAATGTCACAGCGTGTGCTCAAAGTGGAAATAATTTGGCCAAATATCACTAAAATAGTGAATGGATGCTATTATTGAAACGCGGTGTACATATTATATATATGCTCGTTACATACCTGTTGAGGCTGTTTATATAATAAACAGATCTAGGAAAAATTCTTGCCTCAACAGAAATTTTGTCATAGCATGAACAAGATCAACGTAGATCAAGAATAAAACTTTATATATCAACAAAATTATTCCACGAAAAAGTTATGACAGGAGGATTATTTCATTAAACGGTATATATTAACAGGTTCATTGCATCAAAGGGTATATTAACACGATTATTTCTTCGAAAGGTATATAAGGAATATACTGTAATTTTAAAATAAAGGCAGTGGGTTATATATATATATATATGGACTTGAGTAGGGATCTTCCATGTATTTTATATATTTTATAATATAGAATACAAAAATTCCTTGCCAGAGTTGTTAGTGTAACCGACTAGTAAATTGGAAGTTGCAGGTTCGGGCCTTAATAATGGCCTAATAAAGACTGTTTTGTATGTTTATTTTATTTATAAACATGTTTATTTTATTTATAAAGATCTATTACTGAATACAGAGGCTGGAATGCCCTGTTTCTGATGTATAATGTGCCATATAAACACAACACAATGATAAACACTCTGATGCTATCTGAAGAGGCGAATCATTACAAATTAATTTTATAAGGCAACAACCAAGAAAAGTTCAAAATGAGACTGTGAGGATATAACAGCATGTATATAAAATTCAAAGTCCTCACAAAAAGTACAGAACAACAACATGGCACAATAGAGTAAAATAGTATAACAGAAAATTATCAAATAAATTATCATTCATCAAAAGTAGAAACAAGATGGCAAATTTAGGAATCATACTTAAATATTGAATAAAATTTTCCACGTAAAATTTTTAAAATGTAAATAATATTAACTTGCAGAATGAAGACTTAAGACCAGGAAGTGATGAATCTAATTCTGCATGAAACGAAATTTTTATCTCAGCATGAAGGGCGTTCTAGGAAAAATCTGCGCAATGAAAATAGTGCATATATAGAATATTTAATAAGCTTGAAGCGAAGCATACACAGCGCGATGTGAATGGAGATATAGCACCATACATTCTGTTAAATACGCATCGATGCTACGAAAATCATGCATTTGTGACATTTCGGGGAATGTGCAATAAAATCTTTAAGTGACACTTGTAGAAGATTTTATAATGGTTTGTTGATTCTGTCTAGTACCGTAACTGCAGTGGTCATGTGCTGGAAGGGTTACCGTTGCAATCATTTGCCCAGCTCAACAAGGATAATGATGACTGACGGGGATGTCATGATGGGTTGCCATTAGTTAGGTAACCTGCTAATATCGCCATTCGAGTCTTCATTGTTTGGCAAAATGAGCGAGTATATAAGGAAATGTGAAGGAGACATACCTTAAGGGACAATTTACAAGGGATATCCAACATCTAATATTGTCTGGAAGAGAGATCAGCAGTAGAAGTGATGGGGGAGAAATTTTCTTTTTCAAGTTAAGTTGCTATATATCATGTCTGGAAAAAACAAGGATGCTACACTATAGTTATTAGATTCACACATCTCATTCTGAATGTAAATCAAATGGTTTTTGGCAACATGTAGCAGTATTGAAGACTACAGGTCTACTGATGGACCTGTATCTCCACTAGTCTATGTATTCGCTCTATTCACTGATGGACCTGTATACGCTCTATCCGCCAGTGTACTTGTATCTCCATTGCTGTACCTCTATCTCCACTAGCATATGTATCCACTCTATCCACTACTACACCTGTATATCCACTGATGTGCCTGTATCTCTACTGGTGTGTTCTACCTCCACCGGTGTACCTTCAGCTCCACTAGTATGTCAGTATCTCTACTGGTGTGCCAGTATCTCTAGTAGTGTGTCGGTATCTCTACTGGTGTGCCAGTATCTCTAGTAGTGTGTCGGTATCAATAGTGGTGTGTCGGTATCTCTAGTAGTGTGTCGGTATCTCTACTGGTGTGTCAGTATCCCTAGTAGTGTGTCAGTATCTCTAGTGGTGTGTCAGTATCCCTAGTAGTGTGTCAGTCTCTCTAGTGGTATGTCGGTATCTCTGCTGGTGTGTCAGTATCTCTAGTGGTGTACTTGTATCTCCATTGCTGCATTAATCCAGGTGATATGATATAGAATCATAATATCTGGAGTGATGTTGAGAACACAGAACGATGATGGAGATATAAATCACCAAGTTCCTGAGGTGCTGGCAGCTTACTCTGTGTTCCTCAAGCAAGAGCCACGAGTCTCAGAGAATGGTACTATCCTACTGAACAACCTTACCCCTGTATACCTACCTCTGTGTGACCCTTGATGGCTCAATTATGTACAGGGAGTGCATCAACAACCTCTGCGACAAAATCACAACCCGTAATAACCTCCTCTGCTCCCAAGATGGCTCGAGCTGGGGTGCGTGTACCTCAACGTTATGAACTGGCGTTCTGGCACTTGTTTACAATGTGATTTAGTATGTATCTCCAGTCTGCTGCCGCAGCCATCGTGCCTACATGCTCAAGACCACCCTCCTTGACACCATGTGTATCATCACTGGATGTTTTTGGCCAACCCCAGCAATATTTCACCCCATTCTGTTCTGGAATGTACCACCAGATATCCGACGCATGACCTGTGTTGGGAAGCTTGTGACTACGGCCTCAGCGAACTCTAAAGATCTTCATGAGCATGTGAACGCTGCTGCTTCTACCTTCACTCGAAGGCTTTCTCGTCTCATCATTCCTTAGTCATGACTCATCCTGCTCAGCTGATCGAGACGTCATTCAAAGCGTCCAATCCTGGATGGAATGAATTAGTAGAGTTTGGTCCACTGCTCCTTCAAACCCCCTGTCTGCTGCCTCTCTCACGTGGAGCTGATCTACCACACAAGAAGAGGGTCAACTTGCACTGCTGAGAGTTTCCAATATAGGGGCCACCAACCATCAGCTACATGCGCCTGCAGCTATTTATCTCAAATAGTTCAACATGTTATTACGGACTGCCTGCTGTTCAAGGCCCTGAATAAGTTCGCTGGACTTTGTCTCCCATATGATGATAGAATGGCCCGAACTTTTATAATTCTGACAGTTGACTAGTATACACATATAGATATATGTGTATTTCCATTTGTATATCTATATCGCCACCAGTTACCTGTATCTTAATTGCTGTATTTCCAGCAGTGTATTTGGCAAATCACAAACATATAGGTGATAAATTTTTTTGTCTATAAGTCAATATTAAACGATGTCTGAATAAAGCCGCCACCATCCAACGAAATAATTACACCCATAACACATTGCTTACTTGCCCCTGTTTATTGTATCACAGTAATTTAATTCATTATCTGCTGAATTACCAACGATAAAAAACAGTAAATTAGGCATTTATATCCCACACTTTACAGCCGCTTGCAGACAACCTCCGATCAAAAAAGCTCACCTAGCATAAGCTCAGGTGAGCTAAAAACAGGGCAAGTATATTTCATTGCTAAAGGAATCAGTCGCTTTGTGTACTGGCATCACCAATATGTCAACTTTTTATGCGCAATGTGTAACTAAACAGTCAAAATGCAATCACGTAAAAATGACAAATTCCGATTTGCCCCTCACCTGTTGTCCTGCCAAAGCCCCGATGCATTTGAACTAAATAGATGTCAATGAAAAATGTCTAGCAGGACAGGAAAGTAAGAACAGTGGTGGCTTCTCAGAAGAAAGAGATTACCTCTATCACCATTTCCGCTTTTTGGTTGCAAATCCTATCAAGCAAGTTCATAAAAATATAAAGTCTTTATGTGCATTTGGCAGATGTACAGCAAGCATTCTAGCATGGACTAAATAAAATGGTGCGACATGATATCATTCGCTGGTCCATGAACTGACACAACGGTGAGGTTGTGTCATTGGTACAGTGTAGCTGTCATAAACACCGAGTTAATGTCTCAAATAATCGCGGCACCGCAACCAGCACGACAGAAACACATGCTATTCATGTAGGATGACTTGCCTCCCTTGATATCGTAGCATTCCACTGAACCGAGGCGATTAGCGCCGTCGAATCCGCCGATAATGTAGACGTAATCGAGGTAAAACACGACACCCGGCCAGGCCCGTGGCATGTGCATCGGTGTGAGAGATGTCCACTGGAGTGTGACAGTGTTGAATCTGTTCATGCATGGATGAGTAAAGGTTCAATATGTGCTTGATATCGTCATATCTGAATAAGCAATAGGTCAATAAGGACGGAATATTGTCATGCATGAAAGAGTAAGATGTCAATAGGTGATGAATAGTCATGCATGAATGAGTAATAGGTCAATAAGTGCTGAATATGCTCATGCATGAATGAGTAATGAGCCAAGAGGTGCGGAATATGGTCATGCATGAACGAGTAAGAGGTCAATAGGTGCTGAATAGTCATGCATGAATGAGTAATAGGTCAAGAGGTGCTGAATTATGGTCTTGCATGAATGAGTAATACGTCATTGGGAGCTGAATATGGTCATGCACAGGTTAATTGTATGTTAAATCTGACATAGAGGTGTCAGTTGATGCATTAGATAAAAAAATAACGATGTGTGATTGGCATTAGCACTAGTTTTTTGATATCAAGTAGATCATTGCACCTGATGAAGTATACTTGATATAAGAAAGCTTGTGTTAATTCTTATATAGTTAGTCAACAAGGTGTTACGTTTGTATTTTCGTATAAATCACAGTGCACACTTTAATCAGTAACTTAAATTAAAAATTGGTCTAATAACAAAATATTTGAATGTTTGTAGAAAACTCGGTTTTTTTCATACCAATGTTTTCTTAGAGCAGACTAACAACGGCACGCATCCATTCTGTCATTATTTCCAGTTTCAAATTAAACGTACTTGTCCACAAGTCTGAGAAAGTCGTCCATATTGCGTTGGCGACCACCGAACATGTAGATATCATCGGCGACTGTAATCATGCCGAGCCCAGAGCGTGGCTGCTCCATCTCGGCGATATAATGCCACCGGGTTTGCTCAATGTCGTAACACTCGATGCTCGCCCGGTCTATGTGTAAACTTTTATCATATCCACCTGACAAAATCACCATGGAGATGGACACTTAGTATATATGACCAAGAGATGATCGCTTGAATACAAAGGAGGAAGCGCAGAACTAAGAGCGTAAAAAGAACGACAGACCTCTCGTGACAGAACACGAGGAAAAAGAGGCCTCACGATGCTCACCTGACAATTGGGAGTAATAAAAAATTTTTTTAAACGGAGACAGATTGAAAAATTTTCAATAAAAGAAGCGCTTGATATGCCTGAATATAAGTGAAAATGTAAATAACCGTCCCAAAACAAATGAAAACTAAAAAAGGGTAAACAAAAGGCCACTGAGCCCTTAGACACTAGGATATGTAAACAAGAGGCCAAACAGACTTCAAAACACACATTCGGATATAAAAAAGGCCAAAGGCACCTACAAGTAGTCGGGTATTAAGAGACCAAAATTGCGTCAACACATTTATTAGGATATTAAAACAGGCCAAAGAGGCCGCATAACACTTATTCGGATATTAAAAAAGGCCAAAAAGGCCTACAAACACTCTTGAATATTAAAAATGTAAAAAAATTCAAGCTTGTTGAGAAATTACGTAAGAAATAATATAAACATAGGCAGCAATTACCTCCACTTGGGGATAAGCTCAACAAAATTAATGTAGAAAAGATAAACCTAAGGATGATATCTGCAAAATTGCAGAGCTCTGCAACAAGCGGTTCTTGAGAAGATTTTTTAAGAAAAATTAAAAACACCAAGAGAACTTACTTCCCCTTGGTCTGATGATGATAAACTTAATCTAAGAGACCAACCAAAAGAGAATATCTGCCAAATGGCAAAGCTCTACGAAAATGGTTTTTGAGAAGATCTTTTCTAAATATTAACATCGGGCAGACGACAAAAGAAGTCCGTCAAAAAATCTCACTGAGCATAAGCACAGGTGAGCTAAAAAGGTACATTTACAGACTGTATGCGTGGTGTACACAGGGTATATACAAGCTGTATATGAGGTATATACAAACTATGGGCAGTGTAGATTCTGAGATACCATTTAAAATATTTTCAGTACAGTTACAATCAAAAAGACATTCGATTATCAGGGGTTGAGGATGTGACAGATTACAGACATGTTATCTATGGGCTAATTTATAATGGATGGTTATAGCCTGGTTGTGACCCAATACTCATTTGTCATGAATCATTTTAATCAGACGAACCTGCAACATATATTTTGCCATCGCAAAATGTGACTCCAGCTCCAGACCTCCTGCAGTGCATGCTGGGACAGTATGACCACGAATTGCTAGCGGGGTCGTAGCGTTCAATGACATTATAACTCGAAGTATGAGACTCACCACCTGAAATGACACACACACTGTAATGTGTAACTTTGAAGTAAAAATAACGATTGGTCAGATCACTCCAAAGAACAGTCTATAAAAGCCTAAATTATATAAGTTTTAAGCTGACAATACAATCCAGTCTCTGAAAACTGTGATTATAAAAGTTAAAACCGTTCAACTTTACACTCGGAGATTTACTGAGACATCAAATCCTATAACTGTACACTTGAAGTTTGCTGTTAAAATGTCTGAGTGTAGGTCACCATAGATCACAAAAACATATGTCTATATAGTGGATACACTGTATGGAGAAATGCCGAGTGTATAGCCAGTACTCGTGACTCATTGGCCGGTCCACATAGACTTCATCAAGAGAACAGTGAGCTGAGTAGCAAGGTAGCATAAAACTCTGACCCGTTTTCAATGGCATGCGGGTCTGTACGATGTGTCGTAGTGAAGCCATGCCAGGCCATGACAGAGCCGCCACCATATTGGTCATGTTAAACAACTGTAGCATCGGAATATCACTCATTCCACCTGAACACGACCATCGGTGAAGTCTAAACAGAACTTGGACTCATCTGTGAAGAGTACAGTACTCCATTGGGCTTAAGTCCAGGTGACATGTTCTCGACACCAGTCATATCGATGATGTCTGTGCTGTAGAGTGAGTGCGATGCATATAGCTGGTCGGCGAGCACTAAATCCTGATTTATGCAGCCTATTCCCGATGGTTTTGGTGGATACACAAACTCCTGATGCATCTCTCATGTTTCTCTGCAAGGTTGTAGCTGTGGACGTGCGGTGTCTTACAGCAGAGAGGGTGATGTATCGGTCCTGTGCACGGGTTGTAACTCTGTGGCGTCCTGTACCATGTCGCCTGTTTGCTGTAGCAATGACACTTTGTGACACACCCAACTAAGATTTAAGGTTACCGCGAACGTGAATATACCGGATGGCTAGTGAACTTCCGCATGTATACCGAGGACGTGCATGGCTGGTCGCATCACACTTCTAACAGTAACCGTTATAATAATACACCACACTATTGTACCGCCGTCTTATACAAAATTGTATATGTTCATGTGTGTGTTTGGTATAGTACACCGAATAGAATTAGTCTATACCGAATAGAATTATTCTTCTGTAATGCTATGGGAGTAAAAGTCGTTGATACATGCGATTAATAATACTACACATAACGAACTACTAGTACACATGAAGAACTACTAGTACACATGACGAACTAATACTACACTTGACGAACTACTAGTACACATGACGAACTAATACTACGCATGACGAACTACTAGTACACATGACGAACTAATACTACACATGACGAACTACTAGTACACATGACGAACTAATACTACGCATGACGAACTACTAGTACACATGACGAACTAATACTAC
>WURV02149721.1:0-17602 GCA_011762755.2 Epimenia babai | reverse complement strand
ATATAGCTTAATAAGAAATACAAAGCGTTCACTTTTAGATATGTTTTTGAGATATTATGAAATGATCTACTGTAATATAACTTAACGCAATATTTTTGATTCAACTTTTATGATAATGTAGTTATAATCCAAATTTTCCCTCTCGCTATATATTATGTGAATATTTCAGTAATCGAACAGTTAATACTATTTGTGGGCCGATGCGTAATGTCAAATAAGGAAATCTGGAACCTGTTGCGAAAAAGCTTGTTTGTGACTGACTTGTTCTGCAACATTCACCGTAATTGAACTTTATGCTTCAACTAGAATTTGATTAAGTGTTAAAAATGACAGGCGGAACGGATTCGCCAACAGTAATAGATAACAGATACGGCTATGCTGTGTTACTGTTGACTATGTTAGTTTTTCAAATTATTAATCGCATATTGACGTGGTATGGCCGGCCCAATGCCGTGAGCGCTAGTGACGACTGGAAATGGAAAAATCTACTTATATCGTGGATTCACGCGCTAGTTATCAGCGCTTGGGATCTTAGTAGGTAAGACATTACCAGACAACCACCGTGTACGTAACGTTCGCCTGCGCAGCGTGCGAAATTATCAAAAATAAAATACATAAATTCTGATTTTCATTTTGTTCTACCATTCCAAATTATTATGCTACTCTTAGCAACCGAAGTTGTAATAGAAAGCTATCTTAGATAATTATCACACATTAATGATAGGACTACTTATATTGAAATATATAAATTAAAATAGCCACCACACTATAGTCTACAGGAGTGTTGAGAATAGAAATCACTCTGAAGATAATCAACACCTGTATGTATTCGCCTCGCACATCTGCTTCTATTTATTCATCAGTTATGTACAATTTTTTGTTACATCCTTAACATCCTTACTCAGTCGGTACTTTGCATTAAAAACACACATTATTTGTATTATATAGACGGCCCTCTATCTGCCTATGCCCATCGTTTTGTATTATTGATACTTCCGACATCTTACCATGTTAATATCTTTGTAATTTCTTTAACATATGTGACCGGACTTTGGGAATTCTTACATACTTCAGGACTATCTATTGTTCCAGCAGAACCAACCCATAGCTATACCCTCCACCTCAACCTCATAATAATTAACATACTGTACCTTATATTGTAATTTTATTACATATGTAGAAAAGGTACACATATACGAAATATATTATGTATACATAAATAATATTTGTGCTACATAAATAATATATTTGTGCTACAGTGCCAAAATAATTTAAACTGAACATCGGTGTACTGATATTTGGAACTGTTACTATAGTAACGATTGCATGTTTACTCTCACAATGTTCATTTTTACCTTAGATTTCAGAAATGAAAGTAAATATCTATTATTTCCCTTTCTTGTCTGATAACCAAAATTAGGTAATTAATATTCTGATATCTGTCCTTGGTATTATTGGTAAAATGTTTTATTCTTGTATTAAACCATTCATTTTTATGTTACTGCGACACACACGCCCATACACACACACACATACACACACACACACACACACATATATATATATATATATATATATACCTTTTAATAATGTATCTAGCATTGATATATATAAACTATTTGTTTTAAAATTCTGCATTCCAGTAAACTATTACGACCAGTTATTACTATATTTAAAATATCTCTTTATATCGTTCTGTGAATAAAAAAATCTATGAGAAACAATTCTAGAAAAACAAACTTATAGCAGTAATCCTTCCATCAATAATTATTCATATAATTACGGTTTATGATTATTCATAAACTATATAATTTTTCATAACAGTATGTGATGATTATATGTCTATAGACATTATTATTTGTTAGTCATCGTCCCCCATTAGTTTATTAGACATTGAAAATTACTATTATACTATATGATATTGTTGTGTAGCCTATAATGGGTTTATCAATAAATTAGCCGTGTACTTGATTGACAGCATAGATTTTGACTCAATAACCAGCATCACAGAAGGACTGTTTTAGTAATTAGACTATAAGTTCATCACTTTTGACATTAATAAATAATTGTCACAGTCCCGAGTAAAAAATTTGTGTCTTAGGAATATACAAAATGTTCACGTACTCAATTTACTGCCAATATCAGCCCCGCCCTCATGTAGCACCTACAGTGACTCTGAACTATCAATTTTAGACTTGAATAACTTCATCATAGTCCTAGATAAACACACCCCTCCTTAATACAGTCCCCATCACACCTCTGGGTCACAGCTGAAATGTAAGCAGAGCTAAGGGTAGTCATAAGCATACAGCGTACATTTAAGTTCGAAACTGACCAAGAGTCATACAAAATGGTCCATAACCATGTTTGCTGCCTCTTTGGTTTAGAAAAGAAGGAATAATTCACTGGTCATATAAATCAGCACCAAAAGAAATAAATACATTTTCAAACTCACTAATATTTCGAATCTTTCATGATTCTTTTTGATAACTACGATGCACTTATATTTAATCTTCCATGAAATTTCTCACCTTTAAATACTTCAAAATTTTCCAGCCCGTATTATTGCTCCCACTTCCCATAGTCAAACTCCGCATCCAGTAGTTACCCATGAAATTCTGCATTCTGACCATAATGTTTCAAAGTCTTCTTTTCACCAACAAATGTATCTGTGGTCAACCTCCACTCGACCTCCAGAATGCCTTCATCACTCACAAACCTGTTAGACTAGCCAGATGTTTATTAGTTACCAGTCTTCATTCCCAAGACAAAGTGCGTTCACTTTCCGATGTATATTAATTACTGGTCTTCATTCCTAAGACAAAGTGCGTTCACATTCCGATGTATATTTATTACTGGTCTTCATTCCTAAGACAAAGTGTGTCGTTCACATTCCGATGTATATTTATTACTGGTCTTCATTCCTAAGACAAAGTGCGTTCACTTTCCGATGTATATTAATTACTGGTCTTCATTCCTAAGACAAAGTGCGTTCATTTTCAGATGTATATTAATTACTGGTCTTCATTCCTCAGACAAAGTGCGTTCACTTTCAGATGTATATTAATTACTGGTCTTCATTCCTAAGACAAAGTGCATTCACTATCAGATGTTTATTAATTACTGGTGTTCATTCCTAAGACAAAGTGCGTTCACTTTCCGATGTATATTAATTACTGGTCTTCATTCTTAAGACAAAGTGCATTCACTTTCAGATGTATATTAATTACTGGTCTTCATTCCTCAGACAAAGTGCGTTCACTTTCCGATGTATATTAATTACTGGTCTTCATTCCTAAGACAAAGTGTGTCATTCACTATCAGATGTATATTAATTACTGGTCTTCATTTCTAGGACTAAGTGCGTTTACTTTCAGATATTACTTAGCAGTCTTCATTCCTAAGACTTCGGTGTTACATTCTCCTCATTTGCAGAGGTCTTACTTTTTAATAATTTATCATCGGCCAATTAATCATGCACCGATCAACAGTTGTTTCAATCCAAAGTAAAAACCCCTCTATTCCAGTTATCATTCGGTACCTCATCATGATTTTGAATGGAGAGAAATGCACAGGAAAAAACCTATAGCCCTGATGGGATTGACAAAAGTCATACATCAGTCCCACCAGGGGTATAGGTTTTTTCCTGTGCATTTCTATCCAGCTATTTACATAACCACATTGGCTATGCTGATTACCATGATTTTGAATGAATATTTTATTACTTGTTTCCACGATGGCAATCCTGTAATTATTTCGATGTTTTCAATGTAATTTTTTATCAGAGCGTCATTAGACTAACCGTGTAATTAACAGTAACTGTGCTTTACAAATAACTTTATAAATTATTATTATTATTATTTATTGATTTTACGATTGACCAAGTATATACTAACTTGACATGGCACAATTTCCATTCACCTTCCTGTAGAGTTAACCCTGGCTAGGCATCTAGTAGTCTTGCCACCTTAAGACTTTCATGGTGTATTTAGAAACTGCCCGTAATAGATGTAAAAACATACCCGTATAATATTGTAACTTTATTCAGTTTGCTCAAAAGACATTCATATATAAGTACATGTATATAATATTTCTCTATATGAATAGCAACGACTATTTCATTACCTGAAAGAGGTAACTTAAATGCTTTTGGAAGTTACCTTTATACAGTATACAGTCAAACCTGCCCGAACGGCCACCTGTATTAAGCGGGCACCTGTCGTAACGGTCACTTCAAATTCCTCCCGACATGGACACTAATCAAAATGTCAAACCTGGATTAAATGACCACCTGTCTTAACGACCACTTCTTCGTGATTTCCGTAAGTGGCCGCTTAATAGAGGTTTGACTGTATATGTTTAATGACTTTGGGGGAGCTCAATAATTTTAGTCTTTTCGATAACAAATTAAAAAATTTGGTTACTTCCCGAATGCTCGTTCGAATAATGCATTTATCGTTACAATCTACAGAATATACCGCAATTTCTAGCAGGGGTACTGCCTGCGACAGTGTGGGCATGTCTTTTATCTGGTGTTGAGTTATGAATGACGTATATACACAAAAACACCCACACATGCATACACACATACACAGCTTCATCGTTGTTTGTTTATTGAGTAATTACCTGGTTACTTTACAAATATACACTATCAGGTCCATAAATTCATGGGGCAAGGCAGATACGCCTTCATACATCAATTACTCACCGTGTCAATATATTAAAACTCCATATTGATAACCGGTTTACATATCCTGACTGGCATTCCCTACGTAATATCCATATATATACTATAGTATCCGAGTTTAGCAAAAAAAGATGGGCGTGTAAAATATATTGTTTGTGAATTGAGGCCCCTAACTTCTAAAAGCTTAACCGTGGCCCGCCATAATGCTGGATACCTCGCGCGGAAACCAAATATTCCGCGGGTAACATACACTCGGGCATGCTCCACTGCTTTCATGCTCTACATGTTTTATATTTTGTAGTAGTATAATATAATATAATATTTTGTATGTATTCATTTAGAATTTGGCAATAGTAGCGGTAAAAATGTGGATCGACAAAACAGATGTATTGATGTGATATCCGTTATCCATTGTCATATCAATTCTGCGTTATTGTGTATTTGAGAGAAATATACGCCATGAATTAAATTGAATTAAAATTGAATAAGTCATATCCAATATTGTAAAATGGCATTTTACCAACTTGAATTCTGGTAATTGTGCTGACGAATGCTCAACTTATCATGTAGGTATATGTTTGAATCAATTGTAAAATGTTACTTAATTGATCAAACCAAATAAAATAATTGCAGAAAATAAACGATAATTAGACACAATTGACAAATAACGCGTAAAAGTGCGAAAGCAAGTCCAATCGTGATATCACTTGAGAATTGTCAACTATTATTTAGCAACAAAGGTGATAAATTTATTGGAAAACAATTATCGACATATCTGTAACAAATTTATTCTGGATCCTCAAAGAAACCTTTAAAATATCTGCATAATAAAATTGAACGAAACATTCGGGTCCGAATGAGCGGTAGTTGTTACACGCGGTGTATCTTATCGGGTTTCCGCGCGAGTCATCAAGCGTCATGGTGAACCACCGGTATGAGGATTGCACTTGTTCACTGGGCCGAAATGGTTATTAATATTCACATATACGTAATGTGTATATTACATATATACACAGTGTATTCCTCTTTCATATCTTTGTCTCCATTCCTGATGAGATTCTGATGAATTATTATGAATTATTCTATCAATCTAATACAGGTTTATGGTCTCAAACCTAGAGCTTCGAATAATATTCTTATCATACTTGATAACATCTGCGTATAGTGACGGTTTAACATATAAACCATAAACAATCGGGTACAACTTGTTGCTGATGGCTACCTAATGGTCCATATGGTTTGTGTGAATCAATATTCATGTCCATGTTGATGTACGTCCAACAATGATTTTGATAATATATAGTCCAGTGGTAAACATGTTGAACTTATAGCTGTAAAGTTGCCAGTTCGAAAACATGTGTGAGTCAGCTTGTTTGCAATGTCATCAAATTTATGCCCTATTGCTGTACTACACCCATCTCTAAAATGGACGCTAGATAGCCTGAGCGTTATCTCTACCATAAACATTCATTTTAAACTGGTTCCGCGAACATTTATTGCCTGATTCTTGCAGATGTTCTATATTTTCCATTTCCATAGTATTCGATGTAATCATGACACGGTTTACATATTTATATTATACCTTGTAGAAGGAATGTGCCACATCATGTCACATACAGGCTGGATAGTATAGATTAGGGTTTTCAATACAGGGATCCCGAAATCCCAGGATCGACTATGGGCAACAATCACGATGTTGTAATCTTGGGATTGTATGTCAACATCAAGGCCAAATAATTGACAACAAAATACATAGCAATTTTCTATATTATGGGAAAATACGTATTTCATATTAATACAGTCAGCTGTCTGTAGTTGGCAAATGGAGTTCACCCGACAGTAGGCTAATTACTTCCCACTTCCTATACAAACTACACCAGTCGAGTAGAGTATATATAGTGCAGTTCTATACCCCGTCGTTGCTTGTTAAATACGTATCAAAATGGCATGAAATATATTTGATTCAAGTGTACTTATTAGCTGAGCTGTCTGTCACATACACAACGGCACTTTACCAATCTACAAGGTGTCATACGCAGATATCATAAGTCTTAATGCAATCACTTGGAGAAGACTTGAAAACAATATGCTTCTACATTATCAGCAATATTCAGTTGTTCCATTATATATTTATTTGGTTTTTATATTTTGTTTTGTTTAACTCGTTTTGGAAAGTGTTTTGCAAATTTGGACAGTGGTATGTCTTAAATAATGGAATTCTGCGAATGTCAAGTACATAAAAACATGATGAAATGGGATATTGCACAGGGAGTTTTGACATTTCATTGAATATGATTCAGGAAATGACATAGTATTTTCCTGCTCCTATATATACTCTTTATATCCCAGGATATCTGATCATTGAAAGATTGCCTTTAAAAATTTCAACATCTCCATCTTAGGATTGGAATTTTTGCGAGATTTAGGCACCCTAGTACTCTTGATGTAAACAAATATACAGTATTACAAATTAAATCTGGTATGCGTAATCACGATTAAAATACAGAAATTATTATTTTACTTGAGTTTACTGGAAATGCCTGATTTTTTCAATCAGACTATTTTTTATTTGTCGAAGGATTAGACCGTTGTCATGGTAGCGACAGCAGGAATCGCTCGCAATGTTTGCGGTGTCACGACTCTAATTACAAACCTCGTGTTACGTATGTCCTGAAATGAACAAACCTATTGATTATCGTTAGTGCTAGCAGATGATATGACAAATTTGAGATGTACCGTAATACTACAAAATATATCATGTGGGATATATTTTTTATAGATGAGAAGATCTGTATTTCTCCGAGTGGTTTCGTGGATTGTTTATTTATGTTTATTTAATAACTGTTTCTTCCATTTCAGGTTTAATGATGACGTGACTTTATTGCAGACATGTTTTTTATCCACCTACGCTTATCATCAAAGATGTTTTCAACAAACCTGGCCTTTTAATGAGAATTTAGAGTGATTACAAGCAATATGCAACGTGCTGCTTGTTAAAGCTGATGAGTAATACAATGAATTCTACCGAATAATAGTAATCAAATAAAAGCATATTACTTGTTTATTTGGACACTATACCATGTTGTATACCACAGATATAGGCTACTAATTATTAAATTACACGATACCATTGATATTAAATTGATGTCATTTGAAAATTGTATCAAGAAATCATTGGGAAATGTTTCCCCAGACCATGATTCCATGATCAGTATATTATGACGCCATTACATCAGATGGTCATGAAATACCAGTGTCCTTATGTCCATACTTGACTCTAGATACGGTAAGGTTGTTAGCTATGTTAGCCATATCGTATAATAGGACAAGTGAAGGTAACATATTGACTTAATAATAGGGTGTTTACACTGAGGTATTTCTTGCTGTAATTTCTCGGGCTCGTCAATATTTGCAAGAAATCCTCAAGAGTTGCCAAAAATATCGCATTACAGCAGTGGTCTATTCAGCTCAATCTCCTGCGTGTGTTTAACTAACGGTGTAAGAATATATTAAATGCTCGCACACCATCGGTTAAACCTGAGCATGAAATTCCGCTAAATTGACTGTTTTCTCCTACATATTGGCGATTTCTTGTAAATATTGACTAGCTCAAAAAATTGCAGCACGAAATCACATGAAATATCGCAGTGTAAACTCAGGATCATGTTATTAAAATATACCTTCATCACTAGAATAGGTTTCATGGATCGACTGATATCCCAGTTGCACGGGGAATGCGGATGTTTAATTTCATGGACTGTATGAGCAGTGTTGTGTGTAATTATAGTGTTCAACACATTTTAATAACAATCAATTCTGCCAGAATGATATAAATCACCTTCTGTATTCATACTCCATTAATACACACACACACGACCCATCTTGTCCATCTCTTCCATTATTCAATAATCTATATGGTGTCACCACATAAAACTACGCGACTATTACTGAAAAGCATAAAAACATTCTGCTGCGGAAGTTATCTCAGATGAGAAAGCTAGGTTACAGAAAGCACTGCAATAAAGTTTTAAATAAAACTAAGGTACCATTGGCTACAGGCTGTAGCGGCACACGTCTGTGGCTTGGTGTGTCATTTTCCGACACAGAAAACCATCTTATATGCTGAACACAGAAATTGTGCCTACTAGCAACTTGTACCTAAACTGATATTCAAAACCGTTCCACTTTACAGACGAAGTGTAAAGGAAGATTATGAAGAGATGAAGAGAAATGCATAGAAAAAACCTATACTTCTGATGGGACAGAGGTACATCCCCTCATTGATATAGGTTTTTTTCTGTGCATTTCTCTTCATCTCTTCATAAAACCACATTGGCTACCCTTATTACCATCACTGTGAAGGTTGAGTTACCCATACACATGAAGCGGTCGGTAAAACTTGGGAAAAAACATATTTTATTCATATTTGATTTTCATCGAGACATTGTTTTCGCAGTTTCAGATTAATTTCGTGGTTTTTGTATTTTTTCCCCCTCCAAAATTTTTTATATATAGGGTGAGTGAGGATGTGGTGAGGTAGACATGCAAACGGAGGGGATTCATTGTGTTTGGCAAACCAATAAATGGGAATAGTTATGAATATATATGAAGCTGCGTTTAGGGTAAAGCAATCCCTGGCAGAATCTCACTAGTGTAGAGCAATTGATTCCAGCGTATTTAATATTCATTGCATTTTGTTGGTATGTGCTAAAGCAATCAATGCAATTGTGATGGAAATGTACCCTGCTGCTGCGATGATGATTCACAGATATCATTTGTATTATTCACTTTACTAATGGAGATAAAATCTTTTGTCAACATTCCATGAAGGGAGTACAGTTTTTACCGCAACAGTCTTGAAGGAGATTAGGATAGCCAATGTGGTTCTATAAATAGCTGGAGAGAAATGCACAGGAAAAACCTATACCCCATCAAAAGGCCTAAGGAAAAACTCCCATCAGGGGTATAGGTTTTTTCCTGTGCATTTCTCTCCAGTCTTGAAGGAAAATCAGTAGTTTTAGTTGTATTGTATTAGGGGTAAAAATGCCTTAAAGCCTATCTGTCCAAGGGTATCTGGGTAGCCGTTTCCGTGTAGTTATGTAAAGCCTTCTACCCTGTTGATATGGCTGTTCTTCAGATGGTTTCTGGACCTGTTGGATTATATTTCCTCATTTCGCTGTGAATAATCCCAGACATAGCCGAGTGTGTGACACAATACTGTCTGTAGACATTTAGAACCAGTGGCGTGAATGGACGAAGGTCAATTGTCTACCCAGACTCGGTGGGTTTTTCATTACAGTGTTTTTTGCAACCCCATTATAACCAAGGCTCATCGATTCGTCATATTAAGCTCATAGAGGCGAGCATTATAAGGGCCAAGGATGGCCTATGACTGAAGCATTATAAGGGCCAAGGATGGCCTATGACTGAAGCATTATGAGGGCCAAGGATGGCCTATGACTGAAGCATTATAAGGGCCAAGGATGGCCTATGACTGAAGCATTATAAGGGCCAAGGATGGCCTATGACTGAAGCATTATAAGGGCCAAAGATGGCCTACGACTGACTGACTTTCTTGGCAATCAGTTATTTCTGATTTAAATCACGGTTTATTTTTTATGTTAATAAGATCAACTATTGCTCACCTATAATAACATCCATATATACATACGTAGGCATGCACGCATACGTATACTCACGCACATAGGCTTGCAGATCCACGCACTCCCATAAAAACACACATAGCGCCTTAAACCCTGTGTGTATTCATGTATGTCCCCCCCATTCATATTTATTCTCCCTTTCTGACCGGTCTATGCTTCAAATGCTATCTTCATGGTCTCTATTGCATTTACCTCCCTGTTATATCGGTCATTTCATTGTACATACTCATCCACTACCATAATTTTTCAGAGTTTATGCATACGTGCATGCGTGTACGCACATACGATGCATGCAGGCTAGCTTTAATCAGTCTAAAAGACTAGATATACAGACATAGCCATTAAATGCCTTGGATTCTTAGGAAACGTCTGTCTACTCATGAACAATACATTTCCATCGTCACTTTAACGGTAGAGTACGTTTCTATCATCAGATTTTTATGAAAAAGTTCTATAGTAAAATGTAAAAGTGCGTACACAAATTACATTATTAATATGTGCCATGCGTCATACTTCAGAACGAGTTGAACTGCAGTTCTCAAATTGACTCAAATATTTATTTTAATTCTATTTCCTGCAATTATGAAATGAAATGACATTTATTTGTTTGAAGTGTACTTATTAGCAGAGCTGTCAAATACACTTTACATGAAACCATAGCCTAAGACTATAATGTAGTTACTGAAATTATATAAAATTAACACCTATGGGTATATAGGTAATACGGATCAATGTTTAATGATTATTAACATTAATAAACATTAATTTATCACATTAATGATACAATTATGTACATTTGCAATGAGCATGAAATAGATAACAATGTTGAATAATACAGTGGAAAGTAGAACAAATATCGAAAAAAGAAAAGGAAAAATGCCAAAGGAAAAGGAAATCCTAAATTATATATCCACCAATGCACATATTATCATTTTTAATTAAATAACAACCTACTCCAGTCCAAGTATAGTCCCTTGGTCAGATAACATACCATATTATAATATACCAGATACTTAGACATATCTAACAGATGTATTTGGATTGTTCAATGTATTTTAATATTTTTTATATGCAAACACACATTCATACTGAATCAACTTAGGGCAATGAATATATAATAATGTGAATAGCTGTTATATAATAATATTTGGTCTAAAATCCGTAATGAATCACCAATATTGTGACAACAAAAAATAGCATCCTGCGATAGTGATGACAACTTGTCATGAATGGGCGCGGTGAACCGTTTGACCTACGCGTCGTGTCCTGTTCTTTGTGTTCTTTAGTAATCATCAGTCTCGTAGACAAAACGTCATAGATTTTTACATTTGTTTATGGCTTCCTTTGTCAGATTAGTCCAATGGATACCAACATTGGCATCTTTTGTGTCAGTGACCCACTTGTTCAGTGGTACCACTGTCACCTGCTATGGTGCAGTCATGCTAACCATATCGGCGGCATATCGTGAATATTTCTATAATTATTGTTGTGTTAGGGAGAGCAATAAACTACTAGCATCCACCGAACTTGTCATACAATCATATGACTTTAATCAGTCCATACATTATCTATATATATGGAACATAGTATTATATTTGCAGTGTATCATTGTCGAATAAATTTCTACTATCATTAATCAGAGTTCAGCCTTACATAAGCCGATACACAAGTTAAGGTCCATACAATTCAATGTAGAGAGAGAGGGGGAGGGAGAGTGTCTAGGGGGGAGTGTCGTAAATTAATTCATGTCATTTAGTTTGCATCAATTAATTGACGATTATATTGGTTGTAGGTAATGGACAGTGATGGCAAATTAATGGAGACAATTTAATTATTCAATTAATTGATGGATTAAAGTTTAATAAAAGCTATGTATTGACACATCATCCTATAATGCAGCATCCATTCTCAATAAATTCCTGTTATCATGCGGGTCACCATCATTCGGCTCTCCATCCTTCGGCTCGCTATCATTTGGCTCACCATCCTTCGGCTCACCATCATTCAATGCCATGAGCTATCGGACCATCCGAAGTCTCTTCAACAGAGAAACTATTTTTTACCACTTTTCTAACGTGGGTATCCAATGCAGTTCTATGAATAGCTGGAAAGAAATGTAGAGAAAAACCTATCCCTCTGATGGGACTCGAACCTGCGAGCTCAAGATAACTGGTTAGGTACTCTACCGTTCCTCCAGGGCAAGAATTATTAGGAGTGCGATGGATCTTTCATTTGCAAGATTTTTATAGGAATGAAAATTAAAAACACGGATAATAAATGGCCAATGTCAATTAATTGATTTTTAAAAATTGACAATTATTTATTGTGTATGGGGCCCCTTAAACCATTGTGCTAATATGGATTTTAGGTTTAATGAACTTCCAATACAGCCACTAAGCCATATAATGGAGGCCCCTTCTATGTGTCTATGTATGTCAGCAATAGACTGAAATATTTTCACTAAAGAAGCCATTATAAATCTATTTTATAACTATTAAAATCTGTGCTTTAATTTATAACAATACTTCATCATGACTCATTGTCAATTAAGCACATTTTCATCTTTAAATGTATGAATGTCTTCTGTATTATTTATTTATTCCATTTGATCGATGGTTTCATCTATCCTCTGACACCTGACCCTGTATTGAATTCAATTTTTCTTTCATCACCATGGCCTCAGTGGAAACATTCTTTTGAGAGATCCTACATCATATTGTACTGTAAATATCACAAAATCTTAATTTCCCATTTAAGAGCACCAACATTTGTTCAAGTCTAGACTTGCCATTTATTCTATTCTACAAATGTACTTATGGCCTTGGATTGAAATAGGTCAGAGGATCGCATAATGTCATAGGATTAACTCCTGGCGTATGCTACGTATGTTTCCACAGGAATAGCCCGTATAGCTTGATTTGTTTGGTTGTTATACTTGGCACTGCCAAGTTGGCAGTCAATATTTGTTATCAACTCAAAAGCACACATTAAATGTATTCGCAAAATATAGAATGGCATTTTATTCTTAGATAAAAGTCTCATACCTTGTAAATCCTTTGTCAGGATATTTATTGAATAAATATTATATCCACATATGAGTAAGAAGTAGCATCCATACTACGTATTAACACTCCGTTAATGTTTCCCCCAGGTGTGTAGTGTCACACCCGTAAATCTTCGTGTCATGACTAAGATTTCGAATACTGGAATCTCAAAGTTTTGGCATCCCGTACATTTGCTTGTGGTAGCTATACAACACTGATAAGATTAAGACTTCATAGATTAAACATTGTTTTGAATTTGGAGTAGGACGACTATGGGTCTATCATCTTATTATAAAATCTATTATATTATGAGTGGGCAGTAGTGGGCTAACTCTTATATTTTCCTAGTACAAACCAGACCAGTAGGCTACATAGTGCAATTCTTTTTGTACGGTTTTCGCTTGTTTAATACAACATATATTGTTACTTGTTAGATATAAAAAATATTGTACAATGAGATTTGGATACATTATTATTGCTTTCTGCTAGTGATGTTGTATAGGGAGCAGTTTGCTTTTAATATTATTTCTTGATATCTACCGTACACATAATATTTTTTGGGGGGAATAATAATTTCAAAAACCGTAAAATCTATCTGTAACCACTAAACTAATGCCTACCGTAGTCAAATGAATATGATTAAAATGATTTTCATGCCAAGTTTTACTAGCAACTTAATGCGAATGGAAACTCTGTCCAGAAACATCGTCTGTAGAGAAACCGAAAGTAAATGTCTCGCTAAATTTATTAGGAAAATTTAGGGTAAGGCAAGGGAAGAATGAGATTGTTTCAAATACCAGTTCAGGTATACGCAACTTCTATTGTACTACATGGTAAATTCGCGTAGTTTCCTCGTGTTTGAAACTGTCCAGAATATCCCCGCTTTGATACCTGACGTGACTAAGACCACAAGACCCCACCCGCTACATCTAGTAGTCAATAATAATTATCATCAAAAGGCAAATTTCATTAAATTGATTTTCGATACCTATGTTGCCTACTGTACACAGTTAATATGTCACCATATGAAGGCTTATATGTTTATAAATAATAGCGACATTGTTTTATGTTGTGGCATCATAAATTATCACTTAATGGTAGAGATCGACAATATTCATTCTGTAAGTATTCTTAGGGTATTGGCATTGTCTATAGTTGGTAAACGCACAATCTAACATTTTGAGACATAAAAATCACGACACAAACTTCGCCAGACTTCGTGGTTGTTTTTGTATCCATTACGAGATAAAGTTTCGCATCATTCTGGATGAATGCGATGTTCTTGAAACGTGTCAACTAGTATAAATATATGTGACAGGGGAAGTACAATCCGTGAAATGAAACATCCGTAAACAATTGGCATATCAGTAGATTCGCGAACTATCCAGCAAAGACCATAACATGTACGATATTTTATAAGATATTAGAGTCATGCGTGATCGTTAATAAAATGTTTATGTAGCTAAATACATCAGACAATTGAGTTTAGATCAGAATGGCCCGAAACATTTATGATGTATGTTGCCAGTAGATCGGTATTTTACCAGACAATTGTAATTGACAGCTCACTATTCAAATGAGGGAATAGCTTTATGTATTTAGTGTTGTTTATTCTTAGAAAAAGTCCGGGAAAAAAATACAGGCTGCCAGTGTAAATCTACCAGACGATGTGAAATACAGCAGAATTTTGATTGCTGGTAGGTTACGAGAGCTGCACTGTTCTAAACTTACCATAATCAGTGGATGAGTTATGGAGGGGGGGGGGTACCAACCAGCATAGAATGACAGAAGTCATGACATGAAATGGTAGCAATAAGCAAACAATAGTTAACAGCGGTATGTATAATGTATGGGGACATGAGGCGTCTGATGCAGCGCAGCGGGCTGTAACACGAATGACCTTCGTAATGATCAGAAAGAATATTTTTGTTTAAAATCACAGCCAAATTTCTGGCTACCTTAGACACATGTAGATACCAAAACTTTGTCCTTTGTCACCACTAAATCCGCACAGATTTTGCGATATCCACTCTGTCACGTCTCACAAACAACCAGACAGACGGGGTCACTGATAGCCGAGGCATCAGCTCTGTCTCCAGAGAAAATCAAACCACTTGCTCTGTTGGCTTGGCTTTGTTCCTGGCTTACTGCATTGTTCCATTACTGGCAGAGCGAATGTTTGTATCTACATCACCGTGATGTTTTCTCTGCCATTCTACTGTTCCAGTATATATTCTGCGTGTATTACCACCCCTACTCATTGCACTTGATGAAGTATACCTGCACACAAAAGCCTGTGCTAATCATAATCTTAGTTAGTCAAGTTGGTTCTGTGCATTAGTCAATAAGGTGTTACCTTCAATTTTCGTATTATACAATATGGCAAACCACACTTCTTTGCGCTAACATCCATGTCCACATGATTGGTGTCATAGATTCTTCCCCCAATTTCCATGACATATTTACGGTCTTATGAACCATGGCAGTGTAGACCGCTTCAGCAGAACGCACGTTCAGCCTCCTTCAGCAACTAAAGACTTACATTCGCTCATCCCAGCGTGCCAGTTGTCTAACGAACCTCGCACTACTCGCACAAATTCACAATAACATTCACATTGACATCATGATATTATCGATAATTTTGATTCAACTGGACAGTGGTTCAACTGGACACCGATGTATTGCTCCGTAAGCAAACAACAGCTTAAACAAACAAGTCAAAGTGTTGACCCCTCATTAATGCAGTAGTCCTGAACCAACCTCTCTAGTGTCTATCAAGTTTAGCACCTGTCTTTATTTCAAACACGTCTGTTCAATTTTATTACCAAATGAATCTGTTATATGTGGGTAAAATACCTATTTTATCGTCTACTGATTTATCTACAGCCTCGGTTTAGTTACAGGATCTCTATCCATGTAGTATTCGGTTTCACTTTTGAAGCTCAGAGAGCTCATCTGGGGATGGCTGCAAATTGTGATTGTATTTGTGAGCACCTTCACCTTGCGATCCCTATGATCTGGTTGCGACCGCTGAGCTACTGCAGGCGTGGAGAATCGTATTACGATCTTCCATTTCTAAGGATAATAGCCTCTTTTTTTGGCAAGTTTTAAACTAAATAAGCCTACTGTGAATATTTGATTATTATAGAATCACAATAGAGCAAATTCACAAGAAATTATTTATAATACATGTGACATCTCTCAAATGGAGAGAAATGCACAGGAAAAAACCTATACCCCTGATGGGACTCGAACCCACGACCCCCAGATAAGCGGTCTGGTGCTCTACCTAATTGCTATCTCTCAAATGGGAATGAATGTATTAATATATAAAACAGTTCCATTATAACTTAAAGAAATTGTAGTATATAACAGGCATTATTTAAGCATGCATAAACTTTTAAAAATTGTGTGGGTAGGCTCGGAGTTAAGTACATACCTATAAAACATTGTACTTTCTTATATTAGATATATGTTAAGTAAAGGGAGACAATATGTAACATGAAAACAATTGAAAAATTTCATATTCCATTCTGATGAAAAGCTGTAGTTTACAAGATCCCTAAGTCCATGTAATTTGATAAAATATATAGTTATGGGGATCTATCTCCAAAACCCTCGAAGAACTTCAATAACAAATCCATGCACCCTCACATACATATAGGATTACAGCTTTGTTATATTTTCGATTCCTGTTTTCCATATTGGCTGAGTCTAGGATACTGTTTGTATATTCGTGAAAGCATTAACTCGTACAAGTCTAGTGTTCACAATGAATAACTTCTGTGTTTGTCACGAGTAAATTTGTCATTATTATAGTTGCCATCGGCGTCGCTGTTGGCAATGAAGAACATTCTCTCATACCGTAATACAGTGTACATACCATGACTAGGGGAGATAAACATAAATACCTTGATGAATGAGAAATTAAGAAGATTTGGCAGTCAATATACACATTTGACAATGATTTCAGAGGCTCTTACGGTATTAGTATTACGTTATATAATATTTAATAACGTTCACTTGATGATTTTCAGTTTGTCGTAGTCCTGTACATGTCACAATCATTGTGTTGTATGTCGTTAGGAATGCATAACTAAAAGGCAGTAATAAATTCCACTATTACATTTATTTTATTTATTTATTTAGTTATAGGCTGACTACCGAAGTAATCGTTGTGTGGGCCAATCTATGACCCTTTACAAAGC
>WURV02149711.1:0-17603 GCA_011762755.2 Epimenia babai | reverse complement strand
ATTACTTCCTATCTCAGTAGCCATTCTTAAAAATATTCCGCATGTAATTGCTTATGCCCGAGCCAGATTTTTTTCACTAACTGAAGTGATGGTGGATGATTCAAGGTCAAGTGAGGCTAACTATTTCAGCGATATCTTTATTACTGCAGTCATGAATGACTTTGTAAAGGGCGATAATTCTATCGTATCAAAGAGAGAAGTCTTGTGAACATTTGAATATTTTCGAAATGCGCACATTTAGGCTAGTGTGTGCAAATGTAGGTTACATTGAGAAGATTTAGGATCAATAGTATGTATAGTCTGCCCACTAATACAATACCTTATACAATACAAATTTAATCTGGACCTTTCAGATTATGAGATAATGGCCGGCAAAACATAGTGACTAATTCCTGTTGGTTGTTGTTTTTTAGCCCTTTATCCTGCTGGACTTAGAACCATCCATACTAAATAGATGTTAAATAAAACAGTCTAGCTGGACAAGGTTGGAACTAAAAAAAATTTTATGGTGTAAATTCTACTGCCTTAAATGTAATATCACGTATGTACTGTATGTGACATTGACTTTCTTTCATAATTCGTACCTTATCTAATTTTTATACTGTATTTATAGTTAGCCATAATTTTAGTACATTTGTTAAGTGTCTTTGATAGCCATGTGATAAAAGGGCACTATAAAGCTATAAAAATTCATTTAATTTCATTTCATAGGTGGGAAGGAAACAGAAAGAACTTTACAATTATTACAACAAAGTTGAGTATGTCCAATTGATCACCTAGACTAACTTCTGCATATTTGATGTATGGCCTCCATTTATTTTGCATATCTCTTATCTCCTTTATTACTAATATGCGTCCAATTTTCCCTCATGTACTTAATTTCATTCATCGCTAAAGTGTCTGTTGCACGCTGCTCTTCATTCCAGCATTTATACGTGCCAACAACACGGCTTGCCTCGCCATCCGAATCGTCTAATCACATCCAACGCCTCCCTTCGGTTCTGTCAAAAGCGCTTACCTCAATACACTAAACTCAGCAATTTGCACAACCCCTCCTTAATTACCTACAGCCTTCTATCACCCACAATCCATTACTTTCACTAAGCATCAGCTCCACCAACCTAAACTTCAACTCAGTGAATCCATAAAGTACTCGATGTTCGAGGAAATCACGTTGCCTCCCTTATAGATCCGCCACGTCAATATCGTTTAATGGTCTGTGATTTTTTTAATGAATTAACAGTACCCGCAATTCTGCACTTTTATCTTATTATTATAGAGTTTGACTGGCAATTGAGGCCTTAAAAGCATTCGCAGTTCGAGCTAATTCAGCTCGGTAGGTTTCTTTCCGGAGCGTACAGCGTTCCACGGAGATTGTATATATTTTTTTATTCTCTAATTTCGCACAGTTGATTGCTGATTTGCTCATTATGCGTTAACTAGAGGCGTTGCTAAAACCAAACACATTTCAGGAAATAGTTTTTATGCGGTGAAATCATTGGGGTTATAAACGTATTTCCTGATACGAGACCCATCCTGAGCCACATGTAGTATTTATTTCATTCTGAAATAGTCAAAATTAATGTCAATTATCACCCGAGTGGTTAGAAACATGCTATAACAGTTAACATGTTCCTATTTTACACTTAATTGGACGTTATGCTCATAATCACATTATTAAAAAATCTAGCAGTTTTCCTCACGTTAAAAACTACGAGGTGCAGATAGGTTCTATCAACAACTACAGATGTCTGTTAACCGTTACGTGACTTACAACTTGGTTTTTTTTCCTTGAGCACATGTGGATGATTATTTTCCTAAAAGTGTTTATTTTTGCTCCACAATTCACATTGTATATTAACAGTTACCTTGACATCTACATCACCAGTTTTTTGGACATATATTTAGCATCATCGAAGATTGCATGTAATCCACCACATTTGACAAGGGAATGATTCAGTAATGGTAGGGGGGGGGTTAGGAGCTATCAAATTTGTGATATTTGAGTATAAGTACCTAATGAAATATGTCTCTCCATATTATTATAATATAAATATGTCACAGGGTGATTCATAATTATGTACCCACTTTTGTAATGAGAAATTATATTATCATAAACGTCTCATATATGGTGTAGGCAAGTACGCATGTTTTATTACGCCACGCCACATTTTGTAGCCTCACCATCTTGAAGCTTACTAAGAACGTGACCTTATAAAACAGGCGTACTTGTCTACACCATATATGCCATGTTTATAGTAATATAATTTCTCATTACAAATTGGGTACATAATTATGATCACCCTTTATATTCTCTCTACCCCCATTAACATCTTGTTAATAAAGAAAACACTGCAAAAGGCAGTCAATCGTGCTTGCTACAGATATCTGTGTATATTGCCGGCATGATATACGGACTTTAAATAAATATCAATGATTCTCAAAAAAAACGGTGTTAACTCCCCTCTAGCTCAGTTGGTATAGCTCCGAACCACTTATCTGGAGGTTGTGGGTTTGTATCCCATTACACCAATACGTTTTTTCTGTATATTTCTCTCATAAAATTATGTCTTATTTACTCCAGAGCTGAGGATCACGATCATCAATTTTAGTGTAAGATAATAAGCAGGTTTCTATACTATTTTATTTGTGGTATTTTATTCATATCAGTCGCACTCACTGCTTTCAAGCAATCAGAGACCAAACAACTCCAGCAATTAGCTATACAGCTTAAAAATGAAAAATGTATGTGTACTTCTACAACAACATTGATGAGTCATCGCAAAATGTGCACTACTACAACAATGATGATGACTTATCAAACTTTCCATTGTACAGTCATTTTCCTCATTTCATATAGTTCAGTTCATGAATTTTTGCTTAAAGTTCTTCGAGGACATACATAGTATATGAACAAATGGAAACAAAGCAACTTTCATTAGCGACGGTGATAATTTAACTCAGAATACTAATGAGTTATTACTTATTACCTAAACCCTTCAATATAAATCTTGTCCAATACTGTATTTAAATCACAAAAGTTTTGCTCATTTCATATAGAAGTGGTTATATAAGGAAGGTACACGAAAAATTTTCCTATATCCTTGATTCATATAGACCTCTCGCAGAAAGACTACGGTTATAACCACTAGTTTTGACATTCGACATTAAATAATTAATATATTCAATACATTCGTAGTTTTCATACATGTGTTTAACTGTATTTTTGCTAGCGTAACCATGACTACATATATCTGCTTAGTTGTTTTCATTCAATTTTTTGCATAAAATAAACTAAATATTGATGTAGATACAATGATACAGTTCTCTGTAGTATATAATAAATACAGTACTTAAAATTACTACAATAAAAGAAAATTTGTTAAAGGGAAGTAATAGGAAGACCAAAAGGCTTTTTTATTTATTTATTTACATTATGTTAACGTGGCTAGTTTTTATGCAATCTACAACAATCTACGCATAAATAGTAGACATAATAAAATGCAGAACTTTGTTTTTATTATAAAAATAATAAATACAAAATTAATTTAATGATTATACGATGGAAATTAAGAAACAGTGATACTTTGACACCCATGTGTAGGATATTCAACATTAATAAAAGGTAGTTATAATTATTTGGTGGATAAAATTCACCCAGATAATCTAGCTATTTGGTGCAGTTAATATACCCAAATTATTCGTACATTTCGAAAATATGTTTAAGCAAAATGCAGGAAGCTTTCGTATAAATACTATGATTATTCACGATCAAGTGTCACTAAATATCTGACACATCTGAACTCCCACACTGTTCTGAATAATGGGGATCTTACAAAAGTACAACATGATTTTGGTGGCTGGTTTTAGTTAATACACTTACTAGGGACAACTGTCAGTCATTTTGTTTGTCATTAATGAAGCTGGGATTGTGACAATTAGGTCATGTACGGTGAAAAAAGTATGCAGAGATCAAAAATACCAGAGCAAAAACTATATATAAGTGTGTAGGCAGATTCTTTTATAATAACATTAGTGAATTCAACTTTTATAGAGTTCTATGTATTGTTTATGCATGTCCTAATAAGAGGAACATTTTAGGATGTTGAAATAATAAATAAGTTTATTTTTCAAACGTAATCACACTCTAATATGTGAGACTCTCTCTACCTATAATGTTGTTTTTCCTAAGTTGATGAGTGATTTAAGGTAAATATCCAGTTTCTTGTCAGGGTGGCTGAATTTGATCTTCAAAGTGAACAGAGAGAAGTACGAAGAAAGAACGTGCAGTAGTTATGAAATCAGATTGCTAATGAGATCAACACGCTCGCAATGATCCGTGTCCATTATCAAAAAGCCACGTAAATTGATTAGAAGAAAATTCAAATTCCCATCGGGTTAATGTATTAGGTTGACCTTGACACCTGGCTTTCATTTCTAATTAACAAGATCTTTTCTACAGACAATTGCAGGCCATAATGACTCGAGTTTTGGGAGATTTGCCTCGTTAAAAAGTGGTTTCCTGTTTCTCTGAATCATAGCGGCCACATGCAGACAATCTGCCGCGCTAAATACGAAAATAATGGGGGAGTCTAGCTTCAGATAATAGTTTACGGATCAGCGATTGTTTCAAAATAAACAATTATCTGTTGTTTATTTTCGGCTAGAAATAATATTCTATAATATTGTGGCTGTTGTTGGTTACAAAAGGTGTATTGTGCAAGGATTATATTCATGCCGGATGAGGGAAGCGAGATGGTCAGAATTCTGCTGGAAATCGTACATCTGATAAATTGTGGAGGTGCGCATCGGGTGGGAGAGGGTGTATTTTTAGTTATAAATGTTTTACGCGTAAGTTTTGGATCATAATTATGTCTCAAGCATTGTCAAGGAAAGAACAGGAAAAATGCTAAGTTTTATTGCTCCTTCAGTAATAGTTGTAAATGTTAGTCGCACTTATTCAAGTTGCTTTTTCTTAAGAAATTTTATAACCCACTTCATGAATCTTTCTCAATATTCAATCATGAAAATCTTGCGTATTTCCTGTTATGGAAGACACAGGATAATTATTTTGTGCGGATTTAAATTTCGCGACCTCTCACTAAAAAGGCTCCCAACCACTGCACCAAAAAAGCATCTTGTATGTATGCCCATTGGTTTTGTATCGTCTACGCAGTGTCGGTGGTTCTGTATCGTCTGTGAAGTGTCGGTGGTTCTGTATCGTCTGTGAAGTGTCGGTGGTTGTGTATCGTCTGTGCAGTGTCGGTGATGCTGTATCGTCTGTGAAGTGTCGGTGGTTCTGTATCGTCTGTGCAGTGTCGGTGATGCTGTATCGTCTGTGAAGTGTCGGTGGTTCTGTATCGTCTGTGAAGTGTCGGTGATGCTGTATCGTCTGTGAAGTGTCGGTGATGCTGTATCGTCTGTGAAGTGTCGGTGATGCTGTATCATCTGTGAAGTGTCGGTGATGCTGTATCGTCTGTGAAGTGTCGGTGATGATGTATCGTCCATGCAGTGTCGGTATGTAAGGGCTTCTTCCGTTTAACATGGTTGTGTTTCTTATGCCCTTTGGATGGTCTTTATGACACTTTCCTCACTGATATGTGCTTGTCTCATTGTAAATAATCATTTGCTATCACAGACTTTGTGTGTCTTTATTTGAGACACTATCACAGAGCTGTATAGCGTAGATGCCAGCCACATACAACGTTGAACGTACAAGCCATCTTCATGACAAAACTATCGAGATATACATTAAAGTATAGACAAACTAAAATAAGTACATTAACTATCTTATATGACTACCTATATTTAGTCAGGTGTTACACGTGGGTGTTTGAAAGTGGTAAACATTGAATATACGGACAAGGCAACTTGAGATAATGGTGGTCTCTAATATCACACTTGTTCTGCTAAACTCAAGTAGTATCCTTACTAAATAGTAAATACATGTCAAATAAAACAACCTTACATAGCACATTTTATTTCCTATCTTTATTAGTTTGTGGAGGGGTGGGGTGGATAGTTACTCCACTGATTTATAGAGATATCTAAGGTAATACCTCTTATATACACTAATTAGGTAGTATAATCATAGGATCTTGTACTTTTTTTCGCATGTTTATGGGTGTACCTTTTGTTTTGGTATCAGTGTGATCATGTTCAACAAAACAGTCATCATTACCATCATAAAAGTGTCTTTGATAGCCATGCGTTAAAAGGGCAATAAAATTTTATTTCATACTCTTGGCACTCAACAAAGTAAATGTCCAAAAATGTTTTGGGGTTGCTTTTATGTCATAATTCTCCATTCTACGAAAATTTCATTGCGCATCAAACACTATCATTTGAAAATCCATTATCTGTCAAATCCAAAATAATTGGCAGCTTGCACTTATGATGTTGTAAGATGTATGTACGGGGTTTCTTAACTTCAAAAAATGATGTTTCGGAGCGGTGGTCGGGTATGTGAAGCAGCCTGATGACAGATTTGTGAAACTTCTCGCCTAGTTTGTACTTGGTGAGTGACATGGTGGGAAGAATCAGTACAGATCTCTGTTATCTACCCTAATGCTCGATGTAACAACCCCCATGATGATAACCCCACTCCATCATCTGCCGACAGATTACTACTTACGTTTCCACACTCTCAGCATAAGCATACTACACAATCTTGAATCCTGAATATTTAAGCCCAATTAACCTCATCCTCCCCCCTTTTATGTTGCAATTAACTATTCTAATCTTTATGATTAAAAGACATCAGCTAAACTGAAAAAGTTGCCAGAGTGAAGTTTTAACATTCATATGGTTCACTTTAAGCCACTTGCTGCAACTTGCAAAATCATTGGTTTACCAATAATGGCTCCCCCACATAAACTATATTAAGGCTTATTTTTATAGTATTTATTGACAGTCAAGGCCATAATACAATTTAGTTGATACCTATATTTTAATTATGTGTATCCTATTTTTATTTCTGAGAATATCTGTTTCGATGCGACATAGTGTAGAGCAAAAAATTAATTTAATTAATGATATTGATGATAATGATGATGATGATGTATGAGGACACTTCAGTTATTCATTAATGGTACAATCGGATTACATTTGTAAATGACTTCGGTTTACTTTCATGCTGAACTTTGCAAGTTGGAATTCTCTTCCCTCGTCTTTTTCTCTTTGGAATGAGCAAGATTGTGCGGCTTGAAAAATGACGTAGATTTGTTCTATATTTTACAGGGTGAGCCACAAAAATGTAACCTAAAAAGTTATGTCCGATTGATTTTGGTTACATTTTGTATGGCTCACCCCGTATCCACCCGTGTATGTAAAGTATACCAAATTAATATTCACAAGTCCATAGTATTTTGACTTGAAAATTCACATTTGCTGTATAATATGTTGAATGAATGAATAAATGAATAAATAAATTGTATTTATATGGTTTATTGTAAATTTGAGGGGACAATATGGCAACCATTGTAAGTGCAACTATTGAAACTGTTATTGACAATAAATGAATAAAGTATTTACCTTTTTTTTGCTTTTAAAAGAATATAACAGCGACAGATAAAAATACACTAACGGATAAGGACACTTTACCTGCCTTCGGTGCATTCAGCACTTTTAATATAATTACACTAAAGCTTATCACTGTTTATATTTATTTGCCTTTGATATTTAGATCGTTATCGCTCACTATTGATAATGTGATTTTTTAAATGTGTCAAGATTTTTGCAACAGCCAAATTCCATCGGCAGTAGGTAGGAGATATAACTTGAAAATCAAGCTTAATACGCGGAGAGGGTTTGTAGCTGTCTAAAACCATGTAGTGGGTGAGGCGGACTCACCCGAATTTTACTGATAATAAAATGTTTATTTGTAAAGGGATTAAGACTTGTCTGCGGCTCTAAAATAGTTGCGCGCGTATGTAGCTGTAGGCTAGGATTCACTAGTAGTCTGGAGAATTATTGTCTTTCTTAATGGACATGTTGAAACTGTAGGCTATTGCCTCAGTGTGTCTCATTTGTTTTAGTTTATTATGTCGTCCGTAGCCATCTTCTAAATATGGATCATTAAGACAACGACTGTCTGTGCGATGGATTTCCACTCTATATTCTGCCATGTGGGAATTATAATAATGCAAATCTGGAATTTTAAAAGCCATTCTCATGGGTATCTTGTTTATAATATCAAATGGTAGACAGCAAGGTTTTAGTGATACTTTATTAATGGTAGTCAAGGTCGGTTGTACTCACAATATTGCCTTTTTAAGTCTGGAAATTTTCCACTAACCTACTTCGTAACAAATCTCTCTCAATATTCAAACACAAAAATCTTGCGAATGACAGTCCATGACATAACCACTGCACCATTAGCTCTGTCAGTACTATATATAGAGGAGAGATAGGGAGAGGGAGAGAGAGGTGGAGACAGATAGGGGGAGAGAGAGGTAGAGACAGATTGCAAGAGAGACAGGGAGAGAGATGACGATGTGAACCATAACTCATAAAGTTTCCCCACTCCTTCTTTACAAAGCCATCTTAGATTGGTTGTAAGTGTTCATTATTTGTAACTTCATAACAAGGATAGAAAATGATGTTTGCTGCGTGTTGGCCATAATTGTTTTTTTACTCTGCTATTAGCCACTAGGTTTATTTTCATAAACAGCATGGACCTAATGGGAATATTTTGTTCTAATTGGCATTAGACTACAATATTCGCGTATGTGGGTTATTGTGGTATTATTAAATATGGATGACCTTTTTCTAGCACAACATGCTGCTTTTGTTCAGTACAAAAATCACAGCAGCCTCAGCAAGCAGAAACCTGCAAATTAGTCCTTCAATAATTCTCAGTTGTTGTTCAACAGTGGTGATGAAAGCTCGATTCTGAAAGGTGAAGATTGCTAAGGATGCAAAATACAGGCAGAACCCCCCAAAAGTAGTAATACAATAATTCACAGTGTTGATGAAATCCTCAAAGATTGAATTATAAAGCGTAGTCATCCAGTCTAGGCTAACAGAAATTTATAAAATGGTGGCGGTCCTTAGCTGGTGAGATTGTACAACAATGATACAGTTGATAAATGATTGACTCAAATTTATAGGCTATTACTCAGACACGAAACGTGATCACATTGTGACTTTATGCAAGTTTTTGTCCTTATATGACCCACTCAATGAATTCATAATTTTGTTTTTTTGTTTTTCAATCCAAATTATTGGGTTACTGAGCGCAGACGTGTAGTGTAAACAATTTTGCAGAATCACGCAGAATGTAGCAGTTTCAGACCTGTGCTCTAAATACCTTAAGACATATCAGTAAATCTGTTTGTAGTTCGGGTAATTTGGTACATGATTGGTTATTTGTAGGTTGTGATGTAAGACTGAACTTTCTTGTGTTATTTCTGTAGTCAGTTGTAACCACTCTTCAATGTTGTGGGCATGCCCAGTCATTTACTCAGAGTGGTCTCTCAGGGGAATATATTAGAGTTTGATGGTCAATACATATGGAGACAACCGACTTCAACTACAGTACATAGAGACGGCATTAACGCTTATTGATTCCCCAGTGTAAATGATGCGATAATGCCAATGGAGGCAATACCATTAAATAATTTGCAGATGCATCACTAGAACAGTATCAATAAAATGAGTTCACGGTATTTAGTGTTATAGTGACGTATCATACTTGAGAGTTGTATTGGACATGCACATGGTGCAAGTAAAGGTCGGAATAGGTCTGTTTCTACTGGAAGTATTTTTCGCTTGAGTCGACCTTGCATGAAACACATTCGACTTATTCATGAAATAATTACCTTTGACCATTCTAGTTATACTTACAAAAATATTAGAATTTTTTACATTGTATAGCTCTTTCAAGGCAGTGAATTCCCTTTGATATGATGCAACTAGTACTAATCAGCAAATTTTGGGATTTGTTGATTGACTTATCTCAAACTATAAAAAATTTACCAAATCCAATCACAATCTTTAGCATGATGTTGCGAACTAACCAACAAACACCATCAAAAGCATCTCCATGGTAACGGTAATAATCTTCCTGTTTGTAAAATTCAATTCTTCACGACCGAGTTTGTCATATATTCATGTTTCTATTTCGAAAGAGACAAAAAAAAGTATAAAATGAATTGATGGGAATCAATAATGAATTCCTTAAGAGGGCTTGCTAATAGGACATGATATTGTGTACAGTTCGGGTGTCGACTTTTCTGCGATGAATCTCAGCAAGTTATCCCTGATTGTTGGAGTAAACCCGTAATGGGTAGACGCTCTATATCCTCTTTGACGCGTACTACACGAATGTTGAAGGTATTGCTGAATCTAGCTGCCATAAAAACACTCATTGTGTAAAGTGGATCTGAGAGCCTTACCTGATACTGTAAATATTATACCTTACCTTTACCGTCAACAATTTACAATCTGTACAAAGCTGCTGAATTTTTGTATTGCTCCTGTTATATGTCATTAATTATTTGTAATATTTCACACTTGTCAAAAATGTCTGAATGAATTAATGTGATGAGTAGCATAACACGGAACATAGGTCAATCACACTGACAACAAATGCTTTAGCGGAAAGGTCGTGAAAGGACATAATTTGAATTAATTCCTCCTCGAATAATTATCACACGAGCTGATATTGATTCAAATGCTTCAAATCTCCCGCCAATTCAAGGTCGTAA
This sequence comes from Epimenia babai, assembly GCA_011762755.2. NCBI lineage: Eukaryota > Metazoa > Mollusca > Solenogastres > Cavibelonia > Epimeniidae > Epimenia > Epimenia babai. Next base: position 6,894 of record WURV02149711.1, on the reverse strand, counting down.
AGCGAAGATCGGCGCGATGCTAATGGATTATTCCATTAAATTGCATCCTGCATCCATCCTGCGAACGTGCGTGATAATTTCACCAGGCCATTACTTATATACGAAGGTAAATCACTCGCAGTAATTCCTCCCGGCCAACGAAGGTAAATAGCATGCCATGACAACTTGATATCGCGGCGATCCCGACGTCACCGGTGGGATGAGGTCTGTAATCCCCTGCTACACGCCGCGATTAGAAGGTCACACTAACTCATCACAAGCTTCGAGCTGCCCTGTCTAATCAACTAGTGTTATCGGCTTTCCATTCTAGTATTTGGACACCATACGCAGCATCCCGATGGCGTGTTAAATGTACTTTTGTACATTGGATCACGGTATCTTGAGCATTGACAGAAAACAGCGTCATTTTCCAATATACTTTTCGAACCAGTTGCATCGTGGGTAAATGACTTATTTGCCACAGAATGAAACATGGCAGAAAGTACCATTAGTTATAGAGGTATAAGGTAACGTCAGTATGTTTGGTAATGAAATAAGGCTCCGTAACGCAGCAGATTTCTCATTTAGAAATGACATGGGCCAAAAATATGTCGAATACAAAATGATATGGGCCAAAATCTTTTAAATACAAAATGACATGGGCCAAAATCTGTCAAATACAAAATGACATTGGCTAAACTCTGTCAAATACAAAATGACATTGGCTAAACTCTGTCAAATACAAAATGCAATGGGCCGAAATCTGTCATATGCGTTCAGTGTGCATCTATCCAGGTGATTATAAAAAGAAAAAAATTGAATTTTATGAAAACCAAATTAATTATATGTATATATGTCAATGTAATGCTACACCAGTTAATGATTTATTATGAAAAGTATAACTCTTGGCGCACCTGGATATGTTACACGCTGCCATCAGGTCCATTGATTATGTTTATTTGAAAGTAATCTTGTCATTGATCACTTAGTCTAAGTAGGTTTATATCAATAAGTAATATAAATATAATAGGCCAGTTCCATGTTACTTGTACTATCGTTTGTTTCACTCCAATAATCATTTGCTCCTATTTATATTTATATAAAATGTAGCAATAACCAACTTCCATACAAATCTTTTATCTCTATTCTAGAGCGCAAGGCCCAGGATTTTGTGTTTTTTATTTCTGTATGTGGTCCCTACTTTAAAGTTTTCTTTGGTCCGTGGTCTGAAATATCAATGTGGCCTGATCTGTGGTCTGTAACATCATTGTAACTTGACCTGTGGTCTGTAACATCATTGTAACTCGACTTGTGGTCTGTAATATCAATGTGTCCTAATGCTGTATTCCCACAGTACACGACAAACAAATCAAAGACTCAGTTAAACCCATTCACGACCTTATATGCTGTCTGAGCACTAATGTACATATCGTGGTTTATAAATCATTATGAGGGGCGCGTTAACGATCACGCCACACCACAGCCAGTCCACCTGATCTCTCAGCCAACTGTGGGTCACACTACGCCATCATTACATCCGCGTTTATCCCCCTCGAGTGATCCTATTATCTCGGCTCAGTGTCCCGAACACACCATTACTGGTCACACAAAATAGCCACTATAGATCGTGATGCTGGACCGTCCGATGTATCAGGAATATTCATTAGTGCGAGCTACAGATCTATAGAACCTACGATGATCATTATCCACAATATCCTGTCAAACAGTCCACACATTCCATATAGCTTCTATTCTACTCCATATAATTATTTCCTTTTCTATTTCTCCGCTGTTCTGTTACTATCAATAAATACGTTTTATTTGTGTGTCGTCTGGCTACATCTTTATCTCATCGTTTCTGCTTTGGTATGGTAGTTGTGTAACCAAGACATGAGGCGTAGGAACATTAAATACCAACCTTTCTTTGAATTATTTTGTCAGTTGCATTCATTTATGGAACAGATTTTACCAAAAGCATGTTTAATGCAGCTACGTATTGGAACAGTTTATGACAACTGTGAAGACATCTTGTTTCTAAGTGAGAGATGTTCCCATGTACTTTTTAATTTTTTGCTGAGTCGCGGTCCACATTTTTAGCCAAAATGTCATTCTTTGAGATTCCTTACCAGATCACCAATGTACATCAGACGATGATGATCTGTGTTTTTGTTCACGCTGCAAAACTTTAGTCACAAATTGTAGTGCGTGTGATTTGTGTCTGATTAGTTATTGCCAATCCTCACTTTAAATACTAACAGACGGATAACCTTGCTGGGTGGTCCTGGTTGTCTAAGGTTTTAGTGAGACTTTATTACTGGCAGTAAAATATAATTCAGTCACACAATTTTCTCTAATGATATCTTATGAAATTTACAGTTACCCACTTCAATGCAAATCCCTCTCGAAATTAAAGCTGGAAAACCTGTTCTATAAAGTTGAAGGCGAGGCAAAAATCCCTTGTTTCTGCAGACTCAAACTCTCAACATCTTGTATAATATAAGTAGCTGGATTAGTCTTTGAAAAGTAAGAGAAAAAATGAGGTAACATTCGATAAGCCTGAAGAAGCATATTACAAAAATTATTATCATAAAGGGAAAAAAGAGAATAGGCGAGGTTTTGGTGCTACTTGAAAATTAAATGTCAGTCGTACGTACAACATTACCCTGTTACTTTCCTAATATATTTTTATAATAAACCATTTCACGACGAATCTTTCTCGATATCAAGCACGGAAATCTTGCTCATTTCCCATCGTGGAAGGCGTGGTAAAAATTCCCTGGTTTGTGCCGGTTCGAACTCACAACCTCTGGCATGAAAGGCAACGCATCTAACCACTACACCACTGGCGCCAACAATTTAATTTATAAAGCTTGTTTACAAATAAATTCAATTAGTCTCAAAAGGTGTTACCTCATTTTTTTCTCTTACTTCTCACCATCTTGTTTGGTCTAATAGTCTGACTGTTGCAGTGAACCAGGGTTCCATCTATATATATATATATATATATATATATATATATATGTATATACATACATAGAGGACAGTATCCTACACTCATGCTTACATGGTAGTTTGCAGGATGACAATAGCCTATACATAGGCTAACATGGCGGTTCGCAAGAGGACATTAGCCTATCCTCATGCTTGCATGGTGGTTCATAAGAGGACAATAGCCTATACTGAGGCTTACATGGTGGTTCGCAAGAGAACAGTTACACTCGGGCTTACATGACAGTTTGGAAGCTGTTGGTTTCCATCACAATATGAAATCAATGCTCACCTCTTCTTTTTTCCTCACTCAAGCTACTGGTATTTATTTATACAACATGTATGGTTCAAACATGTCTTGATCCCATGTTCCCAATCCTGGTAACTACAACATTCTTGGCTATTTACGACCAAAGTACATGTAACAGGTTCCACTAAATCAACAATGTGATAAGTTATTAGTCCTTATTTTATATTCCATTCCATACATGAAAGCTACGTAATCACAGATAAGATACCTGAAACCTCCCAGCTTTGTTCTTACAACAAATCAGGCCATAAAAAATACCTCACTGAATGCCATGGTATGCACTTTACTGTGTTTTTATCTTTACTGATGTTTCAGTATGTAAACTTATGTAGCAGATTTTATGGCCTAACACTAATTTCACCCTATTCTTGTGCCAGTAGCATTTCTGTACAAGAGATACTATTTTATTTACTCATCCAACCAAGTCATACTACTGGAGGATATGTTACGTACCATTCTAACTACAATCATGATGCCGTCTGGTTATGCGTAATGTCTCTATCATAAATCACTATATTTCCTAATTACTTGTCTTCATTCCTCACGTGTAGGGTGGAGGAGGGTTTGGGGTGGGGGTGGCGGAGTTGGAGGGAAGTGGGCATCCCTGTTTTAGTCATCTCCACAATTCTATGTATCTACTACATATTCATAATCATTAGTGTTGCCACAAAAAATTCACTGGTTTTGACTTACGGCTAAGGCATTAAGAGCAGTCAGGATAAAGGACTAGTCAAGGATATAATGAGGGAAAAAAATAGCATTGCTGAGGATTAGGAGGATCCACTGTCTGGTGTATAGGCCCTGCATCCCAGCAACTGATCTGTCCTGTTCCACCAGACACCCCTCCCCCAATGCAGACATGGATTTTAAATAGAAATATAATTGCAATAGGCATTATCATAAAAGGAAGCCTTCTTATCAGACAAATTGTGCTCAAGCCTCAAGTGAAATTTTTTATGGTTATCTACAGTTGCATTTGGCATATTTATCACATGTTATTGATCCCTACAAGTCATAAAGGTTCCTGCTCTTATCGGAACACTGCAGGCTCAACTGTGGCTTTTATTGTTCATGTCGCTATAGTGCAAATAAATGTCTGAGATCTTCTTTTGATGTAAACTAAAAAGTCAATGCAGTTCTATCATAAATCATCCAGTCTTATCTTCAGGACTGGCATATTTCAGGGTTTTTCAGCTAAAAATGCTTACTGTTGAAATCTTGCCTGAATCCACCACCTCTAAACGGCCTGGTGCTCTCTATATAGCTCAGTTTGGTAATGCTGCATGAAATTGGTTCTTTGGAGGCCATGATGCTTAAGTCCCACTGAGGTGAGTTTTCTCTGTGTTATTAATGAACCACAATGGATACCTCCATTTTTAACGATAATATCCAATGATTAATAAGAAAAGCCTTCCATTGTCTAAAACTAAAAGGCTGTCATCTTTTTGTTCAGCGACAAAAGAGACTGGCCCGCAAGCCAAATGTGGCCTAATTCTGTTAAAGGTACAAGCCGCAGCCTAATGTTGAGCAGGAGAGCGGTTAGCTCTGTTATGGGCCGAAAACGCGGGGGTTGGGGGGGCTGATGACTGGGTTTTTGGAGTTGAATGTGAGAAGACCCCTCGGTCTATCTGCTGCCTATCCAGTAAATAATCCACAAGGTTTTTCAGCAGCAAACATCTAAAATCTGTTCTACATTTGGGAGTCAAGAGTGCCCTAGCAGAGTGGTAGCACAAAGACATTTCTCCCCAGCTGACATGGCTGTTTCACTATCAGATGTTGATGACATTGTCTCTGGTGGCATTTATCTCTTGGCTGTCTCGTAACTCTACGTGACGTACTTCAGATTTAGTGGCATGTGCTACATGGATAGGCCGCCCATTGCACTTCAGAACGAGTGGTGGGAATGGGTGGAACTCAATGATTTACACTAGGGTTATTTCCCCACTATAACAAAAGAGCGTCGAATGGCATTGCAAATGGGCAATGATGGCCCATGCAAGTGGCAAATCCTAGAAAATCTGTACACACATACACACATATATATATATGTGTATGTATATATGTGTGTGCGTGTGTGTGTGCGTACATGCGTGCGGCGCGCGCATCACATTCAATGATTATAAACATATTTCTCATTACTTGCATTGGTTGGAATATACTAAATATTACAATAAGCAATATTTTACTTTAAACAGTATCACATTAAGAGAATTCCACTATGCAGCGTGTAATTCATGATAATTCATGTAGATAGAATCTATTGTCTGGATGTTAATCTTTTCTGTGTATAGACACTCGGGAATGTATTCCAAGAAATTCATGGGAAACAACTGAAATATTCATGGAAATGAAATATTCAACTGTCTCTTCACAGTGTCAAATGTTGACTGGTGGACCCTGGACACCGGCCATTGTTGGCAGGAATCCCCCTCCCCATCAGCCGTCAGACATCCGTCACTAAGAGAGGCAGGATTAACTGGTGGCATCGCTAATTTAAGCGCATGTAATGCGAATTCTCTCGGGTGGTGCCCGACACAATTTACACATTCCAGGCGTCTGCAGTCAGGTGCCAACGTCATGCGGGTTGCCGGGTATCTGATGTCGGCGATTGCATCTCTTTAATTACGGTAATGTCATGTACAAAATGTCATGCCCATGTCTTCTCTTGCAAATTTCACTTGCAAATGGGTAATCTACATACGTGTACTTGTATTCATTTTTCTGGTTTCGCTATCATGCGGTAATTCACAGTGAGAGCAAGTTAGAAACCGGAAAAGTCAAGCGTAGCATTTATACACCTTTATGTCAAAGTGGATATTGCAGCTTGCTTAATGATGATATATAGGAGAAGGCAACCTCTGTTCCCAGTACTAGCAAGTGCCTAACAAATTTACCCTGGTGCATCAGGGTTGCTACGATTATATTTTACTGGTTTGTGCTTTCGGCTGAGCTGACCAACGAAATCGGGATAATGTACGTTGCGCAAGAATACGATAAAAGATAAAATACATTTCATCTCTGTCCCGGGGAGCTCTACCAACAGAGCTCGCCCAGTCATGACAGCTTGCCATCAAATATAATACTAATCCTCCAGGTACTTAATTAAAATTACTACTAATCCCATGTGTGAAGTTAATCCAATGTTTCTAATCCAAATGTATTAATCACATGCTTAATACTAGACAGAGTGTTTACCAAACAGTCGTTAGAAAGGTAATTTTTCACCGAATTACCAAACACTAGTGACGAAATTAAAAGATACAATTTTGTATTAATTATGTTGGTCGCTATCCTAAAATGATTGGGTATAATTGTTAATTAAATATATATATATATATGGTTAGAAGCGCATTTGATTTCGAATCCAGACATCACTGGTTCAATTCTCGCTTTAACCCATGTACAACCCATGGCATTGGCACTGTAGTCAAAAAAGTATGATAGTACTGTGGTCAGAAAGGTATGATAGTACTGTGGTCAGAAAGGTATGATAGTACTGTGGTCAGAGAAGTATAATAGTACTGTGGTCAGAGAAGTATAATAGTACTGTGGTCAGAGAAGTATAATAGTACTGTGGTCAGAGAAGTATAATAGTACTGTGGTCAGAGAAGTATAAT
>WURV02149700.1:0-17605 GCA_011762755.2 Epimenia babai | reverse complement strand
TCTTTGATAGCCATGTGTTAAAAGGGCACTATAAATCAATAAAATTTCATTTCATTTTCATTTCATTTCATCCCTGATTGGTGAGGAAGACCCGTCTGTGATTTTGGTAGATGCACAATATCTTCTTTCACGGATGATATGTGGGTTTCGAAGGTATTTTCTTAACCATAATAAAGATAGATTGTGAAACCAATCTGAGAGCCTATACTGCGTGATAATATTGGTCTACAAGTTGTTATAAACCTTTCCTTACTCTTAATGCATAATTTTCAACCAGCGTAAAATAAAGACGTCAATCGTGTCGCCTTATTTAAAAAAAAACAGTTGTGGTTACCCCAGTTTTCTATCATCTAGAATAACTGCCTTTGCCGACGCTCAAAGGCTCATTCACAAAAACCCTACAAATTGCTAAAAATGCCCTTCAAACACCGAAATTACTGGAAAGTATGACTGATTTATCGCGTTCAAATTAGCAATACAACATACTGACACAGATCCAACTTTTGGGTAATGGGCCAATGAAATGTCAATATAAATTATGTTATGGCAATAAGGAACTGGTGACATTATCACATGATCATTGATCATTCTGACCCTGTACCGAAAAACCTTTTCAAACTTTCCCCATATTAAAGTTACATTCTGAAGCTCCGTATTATGGATATATAAGGTACGTGTGTGTGTGTATAAGGTAAAGTACACATTTATAGACTGCAACTATCAGCCAATGAAAACTTTCAGTATTCTTCTGTATTTCGAAGATACAGTCTACAATGAAGGTTACTGGTAGCTATTCAGAACAGGTACAATACCTTCGACACTGGCGTATCGCCCGTGAATGATATCAACCCATTACAGGCACTCCCACCACTTGACTTCACTTTAATTCAGAAAACGTAATAGGTATATTGTCTATTAGTCTAGGTGGACTAGTACGCAGGTATGTACATATTATTTCAAATAAAAACATGAAAAAAAATAAAGGAGAATTATATCACGTATGCTAATTAACCAGACAATAAGCCAGTGATACCTAAACTGTCCTCGATTAAAACAGGTAACTAAATTCCACCTTTTCAACTGGTATTTTGCCTCTATACGTATTTTTATAGATTTACATCACACATCCATGATGAAAAGTTGCTTGTGACTGTTGTAGGGGCACCCCACCCCCACTGACTTACGAATCCCGATGGTAATTAGTTGGGCCGAAACTTGGTGGTGGTGGTCGTCGTAACCCAGGTGAATATTTTATGACCGCGATTCTGCTATGGTCTATACTTTCTTCACTGACACCCTATAGAAAGATCAATGTTGACACCCTATAGCGAGATCAATGTTGACACGCTATAGCGAGATCAATGTTGACACGCTATAGCGAGATCAACGTTGACACCAGCCGATACCTCGGGCACTGACCCTAGTCACAGCCAAGGCATTATTGACGGATACAACATGTAATGCTGTACAATAATGTAAGTAATCGGCTGTACGTAATCTGTATAAACTCATGCAAAATCCACGGTGTTTTTTATTTGACGTACGTAGTTATTTTTGAGATCCGGATGATTGAGTTCGATGCCGTCGTCGAGTATCGTCACGACAACGCCCTTGCCCGTGTATCCTTGTGCCCAGGCGTTCCACACCTTCATGCCATGATCGGGGCCGCGATTCTGAAACAATGAAAGACAGTGCAATGAAAGAAAACGTCATCCGAAGCTGAATGCATGCTGGAAGGCTTGTTCCCTCTGTCCAGGGTATCTTCAGAGGCAGGTTGATGGTAATTCGAACTTCTAACGTCTGGCATGGAAAGCCACGTCTTCAACCATTGCACGAATACAGAATACTATTAAGAAACAGGGAAGATTGCGGAACCAAAAAAACACTGAGTGAATCTACAGTATTGGCTACAAGTTTCCAAATATTTTAAGATATTGTGACTGAAAATCATTCATTATGCGTAAGAGAAAAGCATCTTGCAATAGATTTGGAAAATTGAGCAGAAGCCAAATGGTACTGAGATACTGCAGAATTGAATAGACACTGCTCCCTCTGGTGTGGCTAATTTCCCTCTTGGCATGTGCTTCTGGTACAATGACTGATGAAGGAGCTAACACATGTGGACAGATACACTTGCCCCACGCTGCCAAACACCGTCCAAATATGATATACACTTAAGTAAACAAGGGCCATCTGGTGGAGAAATCTGATGCATGTTGAGAGGTGGTGAATATCCGTTCGTATGGATGCTGATTGGTGAATCTAACATAATTGGAACTATGCGGACGTTTTGTCCCATAATTAGCATTAAAAATAACCAGGGTTCATGCTGCCTTCAAAAATCTCCACCCAAAAACCGTTGCCAAAATTATTTTTTGATCTTTTTCCCCATAATGCAAATTTAGGAGACAAACTAATTTCCAAGTTTTATGCACATTTTATTAATAAAAACATTAGTAAAACCCATTTCGTTATATGTTACATTCGTAGTATAGAAATCTTGTCGTCCAAATGTTTTTTCTCGCCACTATTGTTAAGTTATTATCAGTTGACGAAACAAAGACATACGACCGTGACTCCTCAATATGAATGAAGTAAATGTTATGATTATGCTTAATAATTACTATGAGAAAAGTAAAAATTACTGAAATCGGTGTAATTTCTGAAGATATCTATAGAAGTGGGTGTAGGTAAATGGTCTGTATGCTGGGGTAGATCGCACTAAGTGATACTTGACTGGAAGAAACGATTACATCTCTAATCACTCAACTACGAACGCTGATGGATAGCATTGAAGCAGTGAGGGGCAATGTTTGGTGAAATGTTGAATATTTAATGATAGTTATGATTATTTGATGATATTTTACTGACAACATGTACCTAAATGCGAAACTTGAATTTCGTGATATATTTTCTTTTCTGAACAGTTTTACCGTACTGCAATTTCACAAAAAAGTCACTTAGAAAATGGTACAAAAACGAAGAATTCAAATCAGGTATTTATAACTTTGAAAATAAAGTAGAAATGAAAAGCAATTCTGATGTTGGTGAAATTCCATCCTCGCTGCCACTAAGACAGGACGTTACCAGAAAGGTCAGGAAAATCAATATTGGTTCTATACTAAGAGCTCCATCGCTAGATCCATAGCATCAGCTGTTAATGAGTAGGCCCTAAATACCTGTTAGGGGCTAATGCAATTCCCACTTGTAAATGTTTAGACCCTAGAAGTTAGTGTGATCCTTCTAAACATCTGAACGGAAGTCCGAAAGTGACCAAAGGAATAACAACTAAAGCCACTTGGCCATCTAACATAACAGCTCTCTCAACTTCTTCTGGGAGGGATGGGGCCAACAGCAATCATTCCATCCATCCGCAATTAATTATGTTTTCTTTCACGATATCTTTAAACTGTATCTTAGTTAAACATAGTTTTTAGTAAATTTGCCAAGTGTCTTTCATAGCTATGCGTTAAAAGGGCACTATAAATCAATAAAATTTCATTTCCATTTCAGACTATCATGAAACTATAAGCACGCTCCCTAACATATAGATGGGAATTTTAATAGTAAAATCTATTGAAATCCACATCAACACAAATGAGATTCGATAGGTTTCAGATGAATTTCTAACCATTGATATTGATAATAATTGTCAAAGTACAGTGACCGCACCATGGAATATAACCAAACATTACAGGCAATGCAAACTCACGGGAAAAGGCGCCCTGAAAAATTGCAGCTACCTTATGCCTGTTTTATCTTACTCAATAATTCCTGTGGAGTGGAATACAGCCTGAACAAAGGCTACGAGTAAATAATGATCTGATTTATGAGGTAATAAGAATGGTGGCTGTACCCGATCGATCGTAGCAAGTAACGTATTCAACAATAAGCCGAAGGACAGACTTAGAGAGGAAACGAGACAAACTTTTTGAAGAAACAGGCCCCAGCCTTTGCATGCCTTTTATAAAAAATGACAGTACATTATTTTCAAAGAAACGGGTCATAGTTTCCATATACCTGGTATAAAATATGACAGCACAAACAACACAATCTCGGGTAACAGATCAGATCCACAGTAAATCAAATCGCTATCCAATCATCAAGGGAACATCGGAATACGTATATATCGCATAATAAATATCACATTGTATACAATCTTGACGACGCTAGATAATCGTCATTGCCGTAGTGTCAGCATATATCACGAACAGTTCCCGGGAACAGTACGACACTAAACAGCGCTATGTATTGGGATATTGTGGGGCTATTATCTCGCATTAGAAACGTTCGATCGCAAAAAATACGAGATAGAATGCTGATATAATCGGAAGAAAATGAGCGCATGTCTAGATCTTCGTATTGATCGACGTAAATAAGTGCCAAAATTACGTAACTGAGATCGAGCCAGCTATCTCTACGCCCTCCCTCCCCCCACCAATCCTCATAGATCGTATCTCTAGTTACCCGGTACTGTGGTATTCTTGGCTGGTTTAATTCACAGCGATGGTAGATGCTTTAGTGTTTCTAATCTTAAAAGAAGCTCAAAAAAGCAGATGCCAATTAAAGTGATTTAAAAAACTCGGTCAGATTGCGAATTACGATATAGTGGAACCAAAATACAACTTCACGTCAAACCGTACTTTAAGGCATAGGCCGTTAATACACTAACACTCTGTTGTCACTTAACTGCATTGCTATTGTAATGTGGTGTACAAATGTCAGTGAGGTAAGGGTTAAATTAATTATTTTTGTCTATTACTAGTTAAAGAAATTCATTTCTATGTCACTGCGCTGCTGAACTCCCAAATATCCTCACAAAATATATAATCTGGCCAGAAAATTATCCCGAAAGGTGTGTTGTAAGGAGTCTCAAACACGTGGAAAAGTAAGTCTCCCTCTGTAGGACAGCCGGTACAGCATGAGACTGGTCATTGGGATGTAGTGAGTTTCCGCTTGACCAAGGATGAAAATTTTTTTCGCCTCATCAGTCCATATCCGTAGTTATTCATGCGCCATTATGGTTGCCCTCAGTAACCGGCTTTTAACGGACATTATAAAAAAAATAACAAACCAATGTAGAATGGTGACACTGATCTGAGGGATGGAGCAAATCATGGTCCAAAAAGTGCAGAAATGCTGCTTACTGCCATGTAAATGCCAAGGTCAAATGACTACAAATTCAATATTGAGGCAATATAATTTTCGATGACAAATAAAAACAAAACTGTTTTATTTGGCAGATATGGAAATTTCCACTTTGTAATTAACGGTCGATTGCTCAATGAAGAATGCGGAAAAGACGGTAAAAACAAGAGGCAAGAAGCTAACGTAAATATACAGAGGTATATATAACAACCTCGACGCTGAATTGTTGATGGTTGCTTCAACAACAGGAAATGTACGTGATGAGAGATGAGGCACATAACAGCAACCACTGACTGATTTTTGTACATTTCTGGCAGGTGACCATCAGATCGCGAGATCAGATATATTACAAGTGTATGAAAAGTGATGGTACCGGTAACTACTAGTTGTATGATACAATATGCCATGGTACGCTGTGAACAAGGTGGGGATTTTATATTTATTGGACCATGTTAATTATCACATGGTATACTGGTGTACAGGGTAAAGATTTGACATTTACTGGTCAATCATTGAAGTCATGGTACACTCATCAACAAAGTGAAGATTTGACATTTACTGGTCTATGTCAATCATTAAAGTCATGGTACAGTGATCAACAAAGTGAAGATTTGACATTTACTGGTCTATGTCAATCATTAAAGTCATGGTACACTGATCAACAAAGTGAAGATTTGACATTTACTGGTCTATGTCAATCATTAAAGTCATGGTACACTGATCAACAAAATGAAAATTTGACATTTACTGGTCTATGTCAGTCATTAAAGTCATAGTACACTGGTGTACAGGGTAAAGATTTGACATTTACGGTTTATAATAATCATCACTGTCATAGAAGACTGGTATATAGTGTAGATTTCACATTTACTAGTCTATATGAATCATCTCAGTCATTGTACACTGGTGTACAATGTCCTTGTGTGAAGGTGTCATATTTAATAGCTTATGTCAATCAGAACAGTCATTGTACACTGGTGTACAATGTCCTTGGGTGAAGGTGTCGTATTTATTGGCTTATGTCAATCAGAACAGTCATTGTACACTGGTGTACAATGTCCTTGTGTGAAGGTGTCGTATTTATTGGCTTATGTCAATCAGAACAGTCATTGTACACTGGTGTACAATGTCCTTGGGTGAAGGTGTCGTATTTATTGGCTTACGTCAATCAGAACAGTCATTGTACACTGGTGTACAATGTCCTTGTGTGAGGGTGTCGTATTTATTGGCTTATGTCAATCAGAACAGTCATTGTACACTGGTGTACAATGTCCTTGTGTGAGGGTGTCGTATTTATTGGCTTATGTCATTCAGAACAGTCATGTTGAGTTACCGCGTTAGCCATATTGCATAAAACGAAAAGAAAATCTAACATCTTACTGACTAACTGATGTATGTATTCGCACAAGGTTGACAAAAACAGACTAAACAAGACTGGCACGGTAAGAATGCGAATCCATCTAAATAACAAACCTTGTATTGTATCGCATTATGATACACAGGACAACTTTGGCACAAAATGTAGTAATAAAATCGGATTCCTGGCATTCCCGTAATTCTGTCGTAGCTAAAAAAACAGCGGTGTAAATTGCCACTATGCAAAAAATAATAATTGCGCTCGAGACATGGTTGAAGAAATAAAAACGTTTCGTAATCATGTGTGAAGCACATCTGTGGAGATGTAAACAAGCAGACACTATTGGATGAGGTAACGCTTGCCATCGCCGCAAGAAATGAGTTTCTTCCCGGTGGCCTGGCCTGGCTAATTGATGGCCAGAAAAACTGGCCAACTTTATGTAATTATATCCCGGGTCTGGTGAGTAATAGGGACACAAAAATTGTTACGATTCGGTTTCATAACAGTTTTGTGTGGTTTAATCGGCACAATCGATCATTATGGTCGGTAAAGGTCAGTTTCACCATTTGATTTGTTGAGATGATAAAACTAGACCATGTGGTTCAATTCGGATGGAGGCTAAATAACAAATCAAAAAGTCAAGTGGCGTGAATACTTAGTGGTCCGATGAGGAGATTTAGCTGAATTGATGAGGTTGTTGTAGTTGAACAACAACGAGGCTAGCTAGTATGTGGAGGCTTGAACATTCATGGACCCCCAGAGTCACTGGATCAGATATACCTAAGTGAGTACTAAATATGAATACTTGAAAAACCTCTGATGTGAGTGAACAGACGAGGCACTGGTGCTATAACTGCAGTCTCGTGGTATCCGGCTGAGGACCACAGAAGAAAATCAGTCCTTGTGGCAAGGAAAGGATTTCACACGATGTCACATCGAAGAAAGAGTCCGCGCGTATCGCGATAGTGGACAGACATCACACGTACATAAAGAACAAGACTTAGTTAAGATGAAATATGTAGGAAACTCACCAGATACCACATCTGTGGCCATTTCGGGTCATTGAACTTGATGTCCTTGCGCATGCGCACACTGCGTTTGGCTCGCCTCTTGACAACCTGCTGTTCCAACCATTTCACCTGCGAACATAGTAAATTTCGCGACGGATCAAGCAGTTGTGGAATGAAACGCGTTGATTTTGCGACGATCACACAGTTGTGGAATGAAAGGCGTTGCTCTAACCAGCAGTTACTGAGGCATCTGTGACATGTTTCTGAGGACGGGGTGCACAAATTTACAAATTTGTCTTGGGTCAAAGCAACTCTTGCTGCATGGGAAACCCCCTATTTATCGGGTGATATTTAAGCAGACATCCATCCCAAATCTCAATCGAGACAAAGTAAATTTCCTAAGTGCGTTTTTGAAAGATTTAGAGTCTTTAGTGTATGACAGGAAGCCAAAGTTGGGGATCGTCACCATACGACATGTGATTGACTCCATGTTTACCCATGATGTCACCCTCACTTAAATAAACTGTGAACTGCAAATAGCGTAGTATTAAAGATAGCAGACAATTACAGCTCAAATACAGTTTAGTTCTTATATCAATCAAATCTTGCAGTGTGACTCTCCCTAAGCAAATACCGTACATAAGTAAACAATTATGTAGCATGTAGTCTGTAAAAAGTCAAAAGACTTGGAGATGTATGTTTCATATTTTTCGCTATCTAAATATACAACCTTCTTATGAAATAAAACTACTGGACAAACGATCTTGTTCATTTTATATCATATGTCATATCATTTTCTAAATCTTTATTATTGACATATATAAATTGTCGTGTGTGAAATTGCATTAATGTTTCAAAAATCAAGAAAATACTGAAATTAAAATCAAATAATTATAATTAGTGCGATACCACAGACAGTTTTAATCCCCAAAAATGGATTTTAAATAAATCAGCCATCATCACATAAGCGGCTTCTCATAAAAGCTGAAAAATCTGTTGCTCTTTTTTGAAGCTGGCATTTTCTAGGATTTTACAAATAATGAATTTTTAAGCTTAACTAAGACGCGTAATGAAAAAAGATGTTTTTGTGGAATTGGGTAGAAATTCGCGGCGCAAGACAAGGGCTAATTAATCTCCCGCGAACATTATACAACCTCCAGCATCAGGAAACACGCGTGTGATTTATGCCAGTAGCGCCGATGGCAGATCACTAATCTTGTTAAAGAGGAAACAATGCTCGTCATAAGTAACGACTAGCTGCCACCCTGACTCGATCCAGTTCGTCGTAAGTTACCTCAAGTGCCTAACCTAGCGCGATTCATCACGCCGAAACCATTGGCGAAGTGAATGTTATCTCAATTAGTTAGTCGCGTGATGGAGCGTCTACCTCTCGTTGCTAAACACCCGCAATCGCTATTAACGAAATCGTAAATATTCCACCTCTTACAGTCTGAGTGATACGCGCAGGTAGTACACTCGGCCTTTTCGCGACTACATATTTCATTGTACCATCGTGATAATTGGGGCAATAAGTGGATAATTGAAGGCATGCGTACCGAATACCGTGTTTCCATCGTGTTACGAATAACCATTAGCACAGAGATAAACATTTTCCGAGAAAATAACGAATCTAATGTCAAATACTATAAAGGTGGTGATTTTAGAGTCTCGTAAATATTTTAGAATTCATTTGGCTAATGTAGCCGAGTCATCCCGCCACATGTTCGCAAGGGCAGATAATGGAACTGGACAGACCTCACCATGCAATAGCCCTGGGAAGTGAGGTGTTGCAGTGGCTGGCTGAAGGTTCCAGAAACAAAGATCAACATCCACATCCGCTGGGAGGTTCCGGGAAAAACACGTGTAGAAATGGGAGGTAGATGTAAATACGGTTCACTTAAACATTAAAATATGAGGTTTGGTAACGTATAAATAGTCTTCTCAAGTTGACTAGCGATAGCGAAGGTATTTTACCATATTTCAGATAAAAAGATTGTTTGCAATACAACTAAATACAGAAATATATAATGGTGAAACTATACTTTGTCGGGTGCACAAGAAATGAGACAATAATCATTATTTTTTCTAATTATTTAGAGAGGGTGAGTGAGAGAATATAGCTATCACATACGTATAGTCTGTTGCCCTCTACATATAGACAAAATGCATGCTAATTGGCCGAGCTAAGAATTAAAACACAACATACATATGTTTGGGGAATGTAAGTTGGGAGGATATTGAGAGGTGGGTGTGGGGGCATGAGGTAGGGCATGTGTATGGGTAAGAGAAAAGAAAAGATAATACTGAAGCGATGGTGGATATTCATTTTATATTCAGCGATAAGGCCCATGCAGCAACCAGTGTAGTGTGAAATACCGTTGCTACTTGTGAACGCACTCAAAAGGTTGGGTTAGATACCATAGGTGAATGCGTGGTTCGCATTAGAGACGGACAGACGTACCGTTATGATCAAGTGGTAACTAATGATTCTAATGATCCCGAGACCATGCCAAGAATGAACAATTAATGAGAGATCAATAACGCAATTGGGCACAATGTTCGCCCTCCCTGTCCGCTCTGCCCTGCGGATGTCATCGGAAGCGGGAACAATCGATGAGACGACAGGGAGTAACAAATAGAATTACACACGATTTGTGGCCGGCTGCCTGTGGCGAGGCATAGCGCTTCTGGTGGTGTGTGCGCGTGTGTGGGTAGGGGAGTGGAACGGCACTGTACGCATACGGATGTCTGAATTGATCGGACGGTTGTTTATACAAAATAAATATTAAGCAGAACTTTTCGTGACAATAGCAGACATAGTCTGGCGCTTCTTGAATTTTAGTTACGTACTGACCGCTCTCTGATGTCTTCAACGTCATGGACCATATACACGTGAGAAGCAATCGAGATGAAGGAGCATGCGCCAGTAAAGTAAAAAATTGGTATCGTATGGAAGCTGAACGCAAAGCGGATTTGTCATACCAAGGGGTTCGGGGACTTAACAGTCACAATGGACATAGTTAATGACTATGTAGAACAGCTTGAGTCAAAAAACTACGATAAGGAAATAACAGAAAGGTTGTGATGCAATATGTACATATTGGCCAGATAAAAATAGTCTTCTGAAAGTGCAATATGTTTCTTCTGAAATTAAAATGAGCATCTTCTGAAATGCAAATCAAATCTTCTGAAAACACCTTTTGAAATGGAATACGTATCTTCTGCAATTATCGGTGCCTTCTGAAATGCAATAGGAATCCTGTGAAATTGTAATGCAAGTCGTCAATACTGTAATACGCGTTATATAAAATTTCAGTGATTATGCAAGCTTTTTCATAATGACTAATTACCATAAAGCAGAAAACACAGTAATTACCATAGGGCAAAAAATGAGTCAAGCAGACTGTATTGGATACATTTTATGTTTTCGACAAGTGTTAATGATTAATCTGTAATTGGCTCATGGAGTAGTCAGATAAGTCAAGTTGAATGTCACGAGGGGGCTTGATCTAGGGTCGAATTAAAAACACAAGACGTCTACTGTTCATTTGCCACAAAAATTAGACTGAGTGCGCTTATTGTGTTTACTCAAGCGCAACGTGAGACTGATGATAACAACGAGAAGCAACAAACAGCCGCGGTATTGTTCTTAATTATTGCAACAAAAAACATTTCAGCTGGGAATCTCAGAACAAATCTTAATTAACTCGGTGAACCCAGATGGTGTAACCTCCGAACTGATGTAATCAAATGGTAGTAGGGTAAAAGGGTGAATCTTAGTGCGAGAGGGCAGTTAAAGTGCACTGCATTAAATAATAATGCGGGTGGAGTCTAATGGATCGTATAATAGTACATGAAGTTACCCCAGGGAAATTTCATTGAGCAGAATATGGTAGGAGGTGCGAATGCTGGTAATCTGAATATTGCGGTAATGAACACAGGCGTAGTGAAAATAGTGAATAAACCAAAACAAGCGGAAAATTTATTAAGTTAAAAGTGAGCCTATATTCTTACTAATTGAGAAGAGAGAAAGTATAGAGTACAATTTCTTACAACACATCGGGACATGACTGCGACGGGCGCGCATTTTCTTGGGTATTTTCCACAGTGCGGTCGCATTTTCTGGGGATTTTCCACAGTGCGGCATTAGCTATCAAGATTGAAAAGATTGAGCTAGCTAGAGCACACAGACAACGGTAACCAACTTTGTAGCTCATTATCGTATGTAAATTCTTTAATCACCGATGAAATCATATTTGGTAATGGTAATAGGAAAGTCTGGGGGATATGGACGCACCATACAAATACCGTCGCCATATTCGCGATGACACGAGAGTGTACTGACTGATCGAGGGACTTGCATGTGCATCAATAACTACGAACTAACATCAATATTCGAGCGCATCGGATGCTGGAAGATTCGTCCGTGATAGATGGAGCAGAGATGGAGAGATGGAGCAATGGATAATGACTGTTCCGAGCACTGCAGTGCAGTCCATGCAGATGAAGGATGGATGGGGATGGTTGATATGGAAATGCAACATTAATAATAACTGTGATCACCATCGGGATACAGCCTGGGAGTTGAGTGGGTCGAGATCGATAAGACGGAGAGCTGAACAAGAGTCACAGCGCCGTGTAGATTGTGGCAGAGTATTTGGTTGAGATGGTAGAAAACAATGGCTGCAGCGATTCTCAAATATACCCCGAATACCGTATCAATTAAACAAATTCTGCCGAAAACTCTGCGCTTTGGATGTTCCCGGAATAAAATTATTTTACCGTTGCTATGAATGAAATAGCTGTTACTTATTACCTGATAGTCGAACTGTAAAAGCGCAGGGCAGGATTTCTAAGTGAAAGTTTACGGGTTCAAAAGTGCTTCGCCTATCAGCCTTTTGCGTCGAAGGTATTTCGGCACTTAAGTTGCCATGATCATTTATTGTAAATCACATCTGAAGACTTTATTGGTTGATACTTGCATCTATAAATGTTGCACTTTACCTTGACCTTTACTACTAGTAGTAGTACTAGCATAGCAAACATAACATCATACTACAGGGGGAGGCATACCCCATCATTTCGCAGTTATGTATCCACTGAATTCGTTTATGGTAAACTGGCAACTATCACAACCACGCTGACATGGTTGAGATGGCCATTGATCCCATCCGGTTACGCAATACTGGAAGTACAAAATGCTAGATTTTTGCTTCTATTATTTCGTGTTTCCTTATCTACTTTTTTATCCATTTATGTAATTATTTATCTTTATTATTGTTTAATACCCGTCTTCCCCCTGTATATATGTTCTGGCCATGAAGAATGTACAGAGTCAGGATTGATTTATTAAAAGCCACATTAAATAATAATAATAATGAAATAAAATAAAAAATATATAAATATGTACAATTCCATATGATGGACTTGCAGAGATCAACACTATGTAAGCTATTAGTATTTTGGGGCCCATAACAACAAAGAATCAACTCTCCTCACTGCTACATCAACTCTCCTCACTGCCACATCAACTCTCCTCACTGCCACATCAACTCTCCTCACTGCCACATCAACTCTCCTCACTGCCACATCAACTCTCTTCGCTGCCACATCAACTCTCTTCGCCGCCACATCAACTCTCTTCGCCGCCACATCAACTCTCCTCACCGCTACATCAATTCTCCTCACCGCCACATCAACTCTCTTCGCCACCACATCAACTCTCTTCGCCACCACATCAACTCTCTTCACAGCTACATCAACTTTCCTCGCCATTAATTCAACTCAGCTCGCCGTTACATAAACTCTCTTCGGTGTTAAATTAATTCTCCTCGCCGTTCCATCACCTCTCCTCATCGTTACATCAACTCACCTCGCTGTAAAATTAATTCTCCTCGGCGTTACATCAACTCTCCTCGCCATTAAATCAACTTTCCTCACTGTTTCATCAACTTTCCTCACCGTTACATCAACTCTCCTCACTGTTACATCAACTCTGTTCGCTGTTACATAAACTCTCTTCGCCATTACATCAACTCTCCTCACTGTTACATCAACTCTCCTCACCGTTAAATCAACTCTCCTCACTGTTACATCAACTCTGCTCGCTGTTACATAAACTCTCTTCGCCATTACATCAACTCTCCCCACTGTTACATCAACTCTCCTCACTGTTAAATCAACTGTCCTCGCTATTACATCAACTCTCCTCACCGTTAAATCAACTGTCCTCGCTATTACATCAACTCTCCTCACTGTTAAATCAACTGTCCTCGCTATTACATCAGCTCTCCTCACCGTTAAATCAACTGTCTTCGCTATTACATCAACTCTCCTCACCGTTAAATCAACTGTCCTCGCTGTTACATCAACTCTCCTCACTGTTAAATCAACTGTCCTTGCTGTTACATCAACTCTCCTCACCGTTAAATCAACTGTCCTCACCGTTAAATCAACTGTCCTCACCGTTACATCAACTCTCCTCACCATTACATCAACTCTCTTCACCGTTACATCAACTGTCCTCATTGTTACATCAACTCTCCTCACCGTTAAATCAACTGTCCTCACCACTGAAACAACTGCCCTTGCCATCCCATCAACTCTCCTCACTCTCACATCTACTCCCTACCATCGCATCAACTCTATTAAGTACTTCTACAAATAATGCTCATATTAACATCTAGCCATTTAGATTCCAGTCCAATAAGCTTGATGTACATTAACGGGAGGAAATGAAGGAAATTCTCGAAGGAATTGGACCAGAAGCAGATTCAATCACTTTCACAATTATCGACTTCAACCGAACCTAAACAAACGAGCATTCGAAGTATTCACTATCCCCGAATGTTACGTGCTGTTGAAGGTAACTCCAGGAATACAAATGAGACGAAATAAGATGCAAGGATTGGATCAGGTAATATTTAATCAGCGCTCATGAGGCATAGCAATGACTCAAGAAACCTTAATTGTATTCAATAAAGCATACCGGCCGAGCATTGCGAGTAACTCCCGTCTAAAGCACCAGAAGACGTCTGTAATCTATTTATTCTGTTTGTCATCCAGTTACGGTGAGAGATGGAGGACTGAGGGCGAAAAGATACATCTCAATATATCACATTTGATTAAACTAGCACCGAGCTAGCAGATCTGGGCAGCAATCTTGGATGAGTAAATTGTTTTAGTACCAAAGTAAAGACCGCTTTTATAAATTTATAGAAAAACATGCAGGATAAGGAAAGATCAGTGAAAATTGTAAAAATATACACGGTAATGGTGAGATGCATTTCAAACCATCCCGTTAAATTGTTTTATTTGACGGGAATATTTTTGGGATCAGCAGAACGACAGTCAAGAAACGGCAGTAATTTAGTCAACAATTTATGATTTATATGGCTGATTTTGGACTTTCTATCACTTACGATATTATTGAAGTTGATTATTTATGTAGCGGATATAGATTTCATAGTCACATGTAACAAACGTATCTTATTCATTCATTCATGATGCTGTACTTTTATAGCAACAGACCATATATGGTCAATGAACAAGTCATGCCTGTCAATGAGGTTGACAGATACAGATTAGCATAGTATTTATATAGCAAATATAGTAGATAAAAAAATGAAGGCTAGTTCGATATGAGGAGAGGATATTAACCCTTACCACCCTGACATCTGTACATCACATTATAACAGCAATATAATTCCGTGACAATAGAGTGCTAAGGGTTAATACAAGTACCGTCTCACCCATATAAGTCGCACCCGATCTCTCGACCGGCAAACCGGCTTAGTCGACAGTAATTGTCCGGTCCCATTATTCATCCCATTACACGTAATCAATTAATTACGACATTAGTCAAAGTCAACCAAAGTTGAATAACGTCTATATCTCGATACGTTTATGCTGTCCCCGTTGTCCACAACACAAACGGTGTGCTTTAACATAGTAGTCGGTAATTTGACCGTCATCACCTGTCAGTCACAGACGCTTGCACACGATACACGACCAGCATTCAACAAAGCGATTCTAGTCTAGAGTTACGTCACACTTTCGTGCAGCCCGGTTCGTGTGATCCTTACGATATTTACGATGTGGCATAATAGGTTTTTACAACAACAATACCGTGTATTTCAACTTATGGTTTCTTGAAAATACGAGAATGTAATAAACTACGCATCTGATTGGTGGAAAAGGGGAGACGATTCGATGAGCGACTTGGAAATCATTGCGGCCGTAACTAATCAAAACGTTCTAACGGACATCGACGAAGAGTCATGCGACGCAGACGATGATATGGATGCATCAAAAACGCTCGAAACCATGCAGGACTTTTATTTACAGTCAAATCAATGCGATGACTCAATGTTCGCGGTGTTCACAATTCGCTCTTAGCAATCGACAAATTTATCGCAAAACAGCAGTTCAAACACATTAAGCAAACTAAACTTAATTCCCTAACCAAAAAGTAAACAAAAATTCATGAGCTTATTCGTATGGTAATTAGATGGACCCCAATCCCAACGTAATGGATACAAACCCGCAGTACTGGGAAAGATGCGAAATATGGCATATGCGATCGTAATTGATTGTAATTTTTAAATTATTTTAATTATTCTAATTATAAATAAAAGTATAAAATTGCAATAAAGATCGAAATACTGTCAAATTTATTCTTTCAGCGATCTATTCTAGCATAAAGTGTATTCAGCATAGAAGCATAGTGTATTCTAGCATAGAGCGTATTCTAGCATGGAGCGTATTCTAGCATGGAGCGTATTCTAGCATGGAGCGTATTCTAGCATGGAGCGTATTCTAGCATAGAGCATATTCTAGCATGGAGCGTATTCTAGCATGGAGCATATTCTAGCATAGAGCATATTCTAGCAGAGCGTATTCTAGCATAGAATATATTCTAGCATAGAGCCTATTCTAGCATAGAGCGTATTCTAGCATAGAGCGTATTCTAGCATAGAGCGTATTCTAGCATAGAGCGTATTCTAGCATAGAGTGTATTCTAGAATAGAGTATATTCTAGCATAGAGCGTATTCTAGCATAGAGCGTATTCTAGCATAGAGCGTATTCTAGCATAGAGTGTATTCTAGCATAGAGTATATTCTAGCATGGAGTGTATTCTAGCATAGAGTGTATTCTAGCATAGAGTGTATTCTAGCATAGAGTGTAATCTAGCATGGAGTGTATTCTAGCATAGTGCGTATTCTAGCATAGAGCGTATTCTAGCATAGAGCGTAATCTAGCATATAGTGTATTCTAACATAGAGTGTAATCTAGCATATAGTGTATTCTAGCATAGAGTATATTCTAGCATAAAGTGTATTCTAGCATATAAGATAGTGTATAGTATATTTGAAGGTGAGTTGGAGTAAATCGGTTTACTCGACGAATGGCTAAGTCGACAAAGATTGTCTATCTCCGTGCATGTTGACCTGAACAGGTTAGACTGTATTATTACTACACTACATTACATAAGTGATAACTGAAGAGGGCTTAATTAAGCTTGGCTCCAATACTCCAAAAATATTCCAAATTGCACATTCCGGTCTACTAGATCGTGGCAGAAAAATTATTGCTGAGTGTAGCAAACGAACTATGACGAGCCCACCTGAGCCAGCCAGGTGGGGAGATTTGGGAAGCTGTGGCATGCAGTTTAATTAAATTCATACATTTAATGACATTCACTTCGTTACAAATCGGCTCAAAATAAGTGAATCTCTGTAGGTTGAAATTTCATCCTCTGTATCTACATGCATGAACATATTTCATGTCGCCTTACTTATAATACTATATATAACCCTTATTGAAAATAAAAAAATAAAAAAAGATAATAAGCAATTATATCCTGATTACTATGCTTATAGGTAAAAGTAAAGTATAACATTTATAGACCGCAAGTATCAGCCAATACACGCTCTCAGATGCGGTTTACAGTGAAATGTTTTTTGGCAGCTATTCAGCAGATATACAATACCTCCGATACTCACATATCACTCCGCCAAGGATAATATCGAGCATCTACCCATTTTAGAGACGGGTTTACTCCAGCAATCAGGGATAAATGACTTGCTG
>WURV02149689.1:0-17607 GCA_011762755.2 Epimenia babai | reverse complement strand
TTGTTTACAGGAAGTAATATCATGTGACCGCTATCAGTCACGCTATTCGCCCGAGAAGTTATGTCAATCAAGGCTGTAGAAAGGTCCATTAAACTGGTGTATTTGACTATATTTTTTGTGTCAATTATGGATTCAAATTTTGAATGTATATCGATATGTGTCTACTATACCCCGAAAGGGGATATATTTTGACAATAAAATGACAAAGATAGATAGAGTTACCGACACGAAAACATCCATGCAACTAATTCCATTACATAAGAGGTTGCCAGAGATATAATACTCGATTCTAAAATTGATTTTCTAAGACATTTCCTTAGGCGCAATAGTTGCTCCGATATTCGATCCCATAAACGAGGTCTCTCCATACGCGTGTACCTTCTCTAATCCGCTATTTATTATGTGTCCCATAAGAGTTATAGGGTTTTCTGTGCATTTCTCTCCAGCTACTTATTGATATCCTAACATGCCATCTGCACGCCGCAAAGCACAGGCTATAACAGAGTTCGAGAAAAGGTCAACGTCGCTCGGGATGACAGGAAATGTAGCAAAGAGATAATAGCGGTCGGTGAAGAGTTACAAATTACGAGAAAATCAATAGATTATGCACTTCTCATCGGTAGAAATAGAAAATTGCTCGAAACAGAGAACATCTCTCCAGCGCTAATAAGTCTGTCGGTCAGCGAGTACTGCACTATCTTGGCCCACGCACCATTAACACTATTCCTGAAAATATCCGCACACTCACTGACTTCGTCATTCAAAATTCATCTCAGGCAGCTACCTTCTCAATCCCGCACTTGGGGTGCTACTGTCTGACGATTTTTAATAAATTCACCCTATCTGTACCGTGTATATATACCGTTTCTGTTGACTGTAGTCTATATTTCATCCGTTATAGTTTTTTTTTTGTAATCTCATTTTTCATTCGCCAGACTGTTCTTATGAAGTGAATCCATTCTGACTTTCTTTCTATTCATTATCATGAGTCCTTCTTTATTTTTAAATTTTTTTCATTTCAGTTAAAATACTATCTTTGCACACGAGATCTATCTGCCAATGTGCTATATTTTGGATAGAATAAACTTAATCACCATTTACAGATTCATCTAAATCCCCCCATCACTACTATCTTGAATGCAATTCCTGTCATATTACTCCCTGCATATGTTGTGTACATATATGTAGCCTATAGGTCTGTATATATCTTAGTTATTATCTACCTGTGTTTTGTGATGTTAGGCCGATAGTCTTACAAGATGCCAACAGGCTCTGTATATGGAGTTATACTCTAAGATAGCTTATTATTTGACAGCAACTATAAATAATATGTAATGAATAAATAATAAATAATCTTAGCCCGACACAAATTACGCGGTTCAACGTACTGTGGTAGCTAGTCCTGTTGCTGTCTTGTCTTCCATGATGGTCGTATTCTGGCGGAATGGCATGCTACCGTATTCTGGCGGAATGGCATGCTACCATTGTAAAAAAATACTACATTTTACGTACACAGACCAGCCCAAAATGTGTTGCAAAATTTGAGTAGTCTGAATTTCTACCCACTGAAATTGGTAAACTGGAAGTAAATTGATTAACTATCACTTAAAAATAATTATTCAGACGTTTGACTTTCTAAATAAATATACAAATCATCATACTGTCACTCGATAAACTCGAGTAACGTTTTGTTTCTGACAGCTAAGCTCGTAAGTACAGGTTAATCAGATATATTTGATAATATATTTCATATTTCAAGAAGACAGGAGACGCGATTATTTTCATAGTATAAAAGATGTATTAATAAATACACATTTATAAGTCGTGAAGAAAAACGGTAACGTAAAAATTGTTATTTATAGACTACCAAAAGTCTTAATAAGCCTATCATACTATACCGACCAGACGTTAGTTCGTTTCGGTTCATCGTAACTATAAAGTAAGCATGGGAAAACTTTATAAGATTTGAACAGCAACAAAAAATTTAAATTGCTGGTTAGACACCTACAGCAATATGTGTCTTCAGAAGTTGGAGCCATTATAATCGCAACATTGTTATGAGTTATTAGACGTTGAAGGCTGACTTCGATATTACAATGCATTACTTTAATCAAATCCAAGACGTCTGGCCTAGTCAAAGGTGTGTTCAAGAGCGGAGGATCAGGGCTGTAGGGAGACTGGGTGATGACAATTACTGGATTGTGGGTAAAGTACTTATGTGTAAGACGAGCAGGATGCGGGTATGGATTGGCCAAATGCAGAATTCTCGCAGTGAGTTAGCGCTGGCGCCGTCGGGGTGTGTCAATATAGCTTCCCCTTATTAGAGACTCGGAGCGCCTTCAGCGACAACCAGGTCGGCGTGAGACAGACAGTAATGCGACTTGTCAGTCAACAGCCTTTCTTCATACGCCCAATGGCAGAGTTGCCAGGTCCACGCACGATCTCTGGCGTAGATGAATTGGTATGGATGATCTGTGTCTACCCCTATAAGATCCGGAGTGTATCAACGATCGCTGATCGTTCCGGTGTTAATCCCGTGTTTTCCCACGTTCCTGCGGCAGATCCCACCCTTTGTCGACGAGAGAGCGATCGTGCTCTCCCGTCGTGACGAGTGGGTGTCCACTGCTTGGTCAGTCAGCAGGGCGGACACAGGTGCTGCAGAAATGTAAATGCAGCTGTTTTGTGTGTTAAGATAATATTCAACGAAATTGCCACGTCAAGTCATGACATCCTTCTCCATACTCCATGCGTGCCAAGACAGTACGTCCACTACCATAACTATATTGTCATGACATGTTTACAAATGTCAAATGCCCAGTATCAAATATTGACGAAATAGTGGCCAGGTGTCAACGTGACATCTTTAAAACATCTAAAACCTTACAATGGTGGCCATAAGTTTGGAATCAGTGGTGAAAATCGCAATATATTGGAATTAGAGCAAAAATAGTTATTTTAGATGCATGTGATATAATTTAGTACCATAATTGTCTAGAAACAATTCCAAGCTCACAGGCATGAAATATTTGCGACAGGTAACTTGATTTTCATGTTCTCTCAAATGACCCATTATATAGCAAAGTCGAATGGGTTACTACTACTAAATGGCAGAAAATGATTATATGTGCTTAAATTGTCACCAATTCGGCCTGTTGGCGACAGGTGTAATATTCAGCTTACTTACCTTTTACAATAAATTGGTATATACAGCTATTGAGGTAAACAGTGTTAGTTTTGCGGTGATCCAAATGTGTTGGTATTCAAAAGTTTGTATTTCTGTTTAGAGGCGACTATGTAACTAGTGTCTCGGAATATGCTGCCTAAATAATGTTCAAATATCTCAATTAAAATCCAAAAAAATTTTTGAGAGTATGATGGCATGATGGGGCCGCGGAAAAGCTTGGATCACGAAACTAGACCCATGATAGTCACGCTGAAAGAACGGGGATTCTCAACACGGAGGTTGCCAAGCTCGTGAAATGTAGTCGTGGTACAGTGAGACATAACAGGATATAACGAGACAGGGACACATAGAGATAGAGCCAGAATAGGTAGACCAAAGAAAGTGATGCCGAGAGATGAGAGAACAATAGTTAAAGCTCTATAAAAGACTAACGTCGAACACCCAGATGATAGTTCACTGTCTGAGACGACACCACTTGCAAGATATCAGTCCGAGGTTGAGCGCATACTAAGAAAGGAAGGGCTCGTAGGAAGAGTTGCGAAGAAAAACCATTTATATGAAAAATCGGATGTCAAGGCTAAATTAGGTACGTGCTCATGCTGGGTGGACTTATCGTGACTGGGAGTTCAACTGCCTTGAAAGTAATACAGAGAACGGAGAATGTTGAGACGGCGTCCAGGTGAGGCGATTCTCCAAAAGTGTTTGAGGGGCACTGCGAAGGGCGGCGGCGGTTCTATTAGGGTGTGGGTCGACTTCTCTGCCAATGGGACCGGTTAACACCACCGCATCCACGGCATTATGGACCAAAATGTGTATGTAGACCTTATCGAAGACATCATGTTACTCTATGCTGATATGACATTGGCTGATATTTCCCTCAGTGGATATTTCAGTAGGACAATGACCGAAAACACCCAGCCAGACGAGTCGAGGCGTGGTTCAATGATGGTTCTCGTGGTTCGAGAGTTTCCCGATTGGCCCTTGTAATCACCCGACCGTTAGCCGATCGAGGATCTATGGAGATATATTGATAAGCAAGTTAAACAAGAGGCACCCAAAAACCACGAAGAACTTGCAAAATGCTCGAAAAAAGCATGGTCGGCCATCCCTCGCGAAAAATGTGCCAGACTAGTGGAATCGATGCTACTTCAATGATTGGGCGTAATCAAGTCAAAGGGATATGCGATTAGATATTGACTGTAAAATTGTTGAATTTTTGAATGGATTTTGGAATATATTTGTTATACATTTATAACCATTATATTCTGTTCTATTAATCAAATATAGTATTTGTAACATGAAAAGTGATATATTCCTATTGATTTCAAACTTATGGCAATCAGTGTATGTGAAATTTCAGGGCGACAACAATACAAGCTGCCGTAGGCCTCACATTATACATGGCAATAGACATGATAGTTGTTTAGTTGTTTGTGATGTTTCCAGTAATACATATACTCAAAATTACATAGGACGATTTTTACCTTTAACTAAAATAATATAAGCTGTTTTAAAGTCGCGATGTATGTAACATGTCTTATTAATCAGATTGTGAGCTGAACTTTGATAAAATGGTTGCAGTTGTTCCATGCCCGCTATAAAACATTCACCGAGTATAGTTAGTCGAAGCGGAAAGAACCAGGACATCGATTACGCATCTTCTAAGATTTTATTAGTGTAAATTGACATCCATTATTGAAAGGAAAGTTCATTATAACAAGAAAAAAAGACGGTAGCACCTGTTATGACTCACAATGATTTAGTGACACGAGTTTTCTCGGACGGAAACTAGTGTCAAGGAATGTTTCCTCAGGTGGTGCTATCGTCTTTTGTTTATCAATGTCATCGATCTTTGAAGGTGTGACTCGTATTTACTTAATGGCAACAGATATTCAGCCAGGATACATGTTGGTAGTTCGACGTACATTTTAGTTTAAGAAGAAATAGATGAATTAACGAGATAATACTCGGACCTTTACAAGCTTAGTTTACATAAATTCAAGATATAAATGTAAAAAAAGTTAGAAATTTTACATAAGACTGCTGTCATATTTTAAATACACGAGGTTAAGCGCCGAATAGCCTGTCGTTCTGTCTGATAAGATACCGACGATCGCTACTAGTTGAACAGAATGACAAAAACACTCAGTTCAGATTGGTTTTGATGGATGGTTCCGGTATTCACGGTAGGAGGCTAAACGATGAAGTAACTGTAGTATATAAGATAGTCAGATGTATTTCACGTTGTTTACTATAATTAAAGAAATACCCATGGCTTTGTTTGACCGTTCTATGATGTATAAATAATCACGCAGACTCAGAGTCAATGGTAGTTCGAGTTTATAGTGTCCAATTTCTTTCAGATCGCTTGTGCACGATGAGAGCGACCATTGTACATACCACGATAAATTGTGCGATGTATAGCCTACCAACGGGAGGTCGCTCAGCCATCTCCATAACAACGGCACCGTACTGTATACGTGTAGTGAGATATAATATAACTTATATCTGCGTTAATTTTATATTGCGCTTGTTAAAGGTAGAATCTGACCAATACCCGCTAAGACGATCACTCTTGATCCCTACCCCCTGTATTTCCCGCCACTCCTAGAACATGAATATTTTATTAGTCGCATTAATTAAAAAATGGTCCTTCATCATCATGAGACGAACTTTTTATATTACAAAATGAAATAATGATATGGATACTGGCATCACGTTGTCATGACAACGCGCACGATGAGCACAAATCCGGCTTTTCGCAATCTGTCAGCAGTTGGCGTTTCACATTTTCTGAAAGAAAAAAGCGATTGACCGACCCTTAGTGGCTACAAGAGGGACCCGCTTACAAATGACGTGGTGTATATAGACACTTACTTCTGTCACGACAGTTATTATATCACCTGTGACACGAGAAGGTGGTACGCGATTCTGACACGACCGCTCTGATAGGCCCCGACGTTCCTACACAGGGTTCTTACACGACACTAAGATACGTAGAAAATGGCAATTTGAAAATTCCTACGTATGGAAGGTTTTTAGAAAGGGCAAATTCATTTCCCATTTAGAATCGCTCCAATCTCTACGAACTGTTCACAACCTATACGACTAGTTGTTCACAAACTGTACGAAGAGTTGTTCATATTGAGAGCTACAAAGGCGTTTACGGCGGGGAGCGATAACAATATTATTGATAATTACTAAAGAACGGAGACATCATGTGCCTATCAGCATAATCAATTTTTCATCAAATGTTTATGACAACGTTAATCTAAATTATATCCGGGTGTTATTAGTTTCATTTATTGAGAGTTGAAGCTGAGACATAACATACAATAAAACACAAGAGAATGGTGTGTATGATTACCGGCGAGTCGTTTGCGACCGATGGCGATGAGAGCTTCGTACAGAATACGGGAAGCGTTTTCGTCACGCCGCAGGCCACACAGCCAGATCATGAGCAGACGAAGGCAGTGGTCGCGGTAACACTCGTGACCTGTCGACATGCCTAACAGGTATCACGGTTACCTACTGTCGATAGCAAATTGTTACTCAAAATCGATGGCCACGAACCGTTACTAATGGTCGCCAAACTGAATGTGTATTTTTAATGATAGTTTATATATCCACCATAATATGTACAGTACATATATATAAAAGGTTTACCGATAGCCTTTATAAGGTTTCCTATGTAGGTTGCTAGGGTATTAAGAAATCAAGTCTGGTAAATGTTTCAAACACCATTGTGGTTGTATTCCGGTGTGGAGACGTCCCAATATCATCGATATTACCTGATTCATCGTCTTAAAAATTAATGAAGTATACGTATTTGTTACTAAATAATCACACACGCACGCACGAACGCACGCACACACATACACGTATAATTATGCTGTGATGTTTCGGAAATTTCGAGGAGCCTGTGTTGTAAAGACGACACCTTGTATAGTCCCTACAATCTATAGTATAGACCAACGAGAAAAGTGCAGCAGTACACGAGGCCACATATACCTGTATAAAAACAAGCCTACAAACGCCTGTGTTAATACTTCCCTTTATGCGTTTATAAGGTGTGACCTGTGTGTTTCGGCATATGCAATATAGCTAACACGGTAATATACATCTTTCAACATAAGTCCTTAATGATCTCTACCTGTTATATCAATGAACTAGATACAGAAGGTCAAATTTAAGTTTCAAACATCGATCTACGAACTTTAAACGTCTATATGCAGATTTCATTTTGAAAATTTAAATGTATGCAGTATTATTTACAATAGACGTGTAAAAACTTTATTATTCATCAGCTATGGCAGGTCAGAAACGTGAATATTTCTGAGCTAGGAAGTCGGAATATGAATATTCATAAGCTACGAATTCATAATCTGACTATTCATGAGCTATAGCGGGTCAGGAATCTGCATATTCATTAAATATGGCGTGCCAGACATCTGAATATTCAAGAGATATGGTGCGCTAGAAACCTGAATATTCATGAACTATAGCGTATCAGGAAGGTGGATATTCATTAAATAAGGCGTGTCAGACATCTGAATATTAAAAAGATATGGTACGCTAGAAACCTGAATATTCGTGAGCGATGGCGTGTACGTGCACGGGGGATATCCTCCAGTGGTTAGCCATGCTGAGCCAATCGTTGCGGCTGAGGTGTTTCAGGGCGAGTTTACACAGGACACGTTGGAGCATGTCGCAGTTCGGGTGTGTCGGTTTCTGTAGGCTATCGAAGTCCCGATCCAGGTCGCGGTCTACGTTGCCTGTGTTCTCGAGATGCTACAAGGTAATATTCACAAGGTAATTCACTAAGTGTAACGATCGCCCCGTATTTAAAATTATGCCTTGCTGTCAAAATATGCGTCATGTAAATAAAAATTACCCATCAAACGCCTAGTAAATGCTACTAATTATTCCCAATGACGTATGAATACTTTTTCTTTTTTGTAAACCTTGCCCATTGCTATCTTTTACCGTATTATTTCCTATTAGCTTTAAAAAAGCATCAGTTATGTTTTTGACGACATACCTTGATCATATCGATTTGCCGTTCAGCTTTTATAATCATGTCAACGATATGAATATGACTGCCTCTGACGGCCATCTGCAGCGCTGTGCGGTTCTTCTGTAACGATAGTGCATCCATAAGACTAATGGCGGACGCGATAAATGGAGTGCGCGCGCACTATGAATTGGATATATTATTAATCTGATATGTACGATAACGTCGGCTGCTGCGACCGTATTGAGAGATCAAGCGCCGAGATGGGTGCGGTCAGTTGTAGGATAAATACCGCAGTTATGTTTCGTTGCAAATATAAAAATTGAGATATTAACTTGGCGAAATGTGCTCTTAGCTAAGGCACATCGATTTAATTGTGATTTTATTATAATTATTGCTATGTCCATTCAGTAAATTAAACGTTGAATTTGTAAAGTTCGGTACTATTGGTAATTATGATGGTATTTCGTGTACTTGTTAGTCGACACCGTACAGTAAAAGCGACACTTCTACAGTGTAAGGAGAAACGATTGTTGTAAATGAGCGCCTCAAGATGTGCAATAAACACGCATTACAACCAGCGCAGTAATAGCACAAAGAAGATGCTATGATTTATAACCACATTAAATTACGATTACACCAAGAGACGTCATCTCAATTTCACCGTTAGCCTAAAATATAACCATAAACAATATAATTACGTGTGTATTATTTTTAGTACGTTTAAACCAAGACAGGTACAATGCCCGAGAAAGTGTGAATGAAATATGGAAGTTTTACATAGAAAGTATTACATTAAGAGTCAATTTTATATGCTACCACCCAGTGACAATGAAACAGTGCATAACACACTCAGTGGATAATACAAACAACACAATAGTGTATAACACACTCAGTGCATAACACACTCAGTGCATAACACAATAGTGTAGAACACAGTTTCAAACACAATCGTGAATGACAGATTCGGTGTATAACACAATGGTGTGTGTAACTCGGGTTTAATACGCACTCTACTTCATTTTACACGCGACCCTGACCTTATCGCCGACGTGTGTATTAGCTCCGGCCTTCAGCAGCACAAACACCGTTTCGTAGTGACCACTGTCCACGGCCAGGTGCAACGGCGTCTCGAGTCTCTGTCAATTATAACCGTAAATATGACATACCACTTATGCGAAATCATCAAACACTGTGAAATAACTAGCCAATACTTAGCGAGTCTTATGTTCCTGGTCTATAGGTTCATACCCCATTTGAGTTGAATGGTGATGTCTAGACCATGATGAACGGTCAGGATCATAAGTGATAGGGCTAAAACAGAGTATTTCAACTGGACTGTAGTTAGAACACACTCGAATTAGCGGATCATATTCATATATTTTCGAGATGTGAAACAAATATTTACGTGCCAACATTACATAGACTTGTTAGATGTATTGTATATAGAAGGTCATCTGTAAATAATAAGTCTACACATCCTCATTAAAATTACAGCGCATGTTTACAGCAACTGTCATCTTCCACAAACAACTATAGGAATAAGTTAATAAACATTGAATTTCGTCTTACGTGTTCCTTTGATTCCAGAGGATCCTGATTCAATTCCCGCTCTAGCCAGTATACTACCTGTGGCATTTTTCGGGTCTGGGTAGCCCTTAAGGTGTGGTTCTGTGAGGGCTTTTTCCTTTTCCTCTGCTTCAGATAGTCCCCCATGTCGCTTACCCCCCAGCTATACCGCAATCCCAATGTAAAAAACCATTAACCATCATAGACGTAGTGGAGTGTGTGGCATATGCAGCCGTCCGGAAACGTTTGGAAGCAGAGGCGTGAATGAAAGGTCAATAGTCTGTCCCGTCTCGCTGGTTGTTTTCCCCAACACTTTTAAGTGATGCTAATCAATTCGTCGTTTTAAACACATTTGTAAGCTAGCCAGACGAGGATGGCCTAGAAAACGATTACTTTTATACATTCCTGCACACATGCATTCGTACATGTCTACATGTCTACACGTGCATACGTACATGCCTGCATTCGTGCATGCGTGAATGCATACATACGTACATATGCACATTTATCAATTGCATTTAATCACCTTCTGCTCCATCTGGGGCCTCTATTATATAACACTTGTCCCTAAATCACAATCCCTGTTTGTGCTAGAATATATACAGTGCAATAGTGCCTTCTGAGAGAGGGAGGGGCCGACTACACGAAAAAGGCAACCCTGTATAGGAATGAGGTAATGTACGTTATACCGTAGACTTGGCCGTTTTCTGCAGTATTTACCGTGTTAACTGCATCAATGACGCAGCCGGCAGCGATGAGGGTGTCGCAAGTTATCGTGTTGTTGTTACGCGCTGCCAGGTGTAATGAACTGAAACCCTGCTGCAAAATACAAGGTAT
Organism: Epimenia babai; assembly: GCA_011762755.2. NCBI lineage: Eukaryota > Metazoa > Mollusca > Solenogastres > Cavibelonia > Epimeniidae > Epimenia > Epimenia babai. The sequence goes on along the minus strand of WURV02149689.1, from coordinate 7,003 downwards.
AACGCTGGTAAATTATGCGTGAATCTAGATTTTAATGCCATTTAATGCCATTTTATTAATAATGAAATATACCAGAAATATACCATAGAAAACAAGAAAAAGATTCAATATTTTTTTTTATTACACGGTAAGTCCGTATGATAATTATAATTGTTTAGTATTCATTTTAACACAGATATTTGAAAAATGCAATGTTGATTCCTCTATTTGGAATAACTTACGCTGTTTTTGGCGTTGATGTCGGTGTCGGAATTTTCTAACAGGTTGATAACGACGTCGCTGTGATTAGCCGCGGATGATAGATGGAGCGCATTCATGTGTTTCTGTAAACGGATATAAACAGATGTTGATAGATGGAGCGCATTCATATGTTTTATGTAAACGGATATAAACAGATGTTGATAGATGGAGCACATTCATGTGTTTTGGTAAACGGATATAAAGAGATGTTGATAGATGGAGCGCATTCATGTGTTTCTGTAAACGGATATAAACACATGTTGATAGATGAGCACATTAATGTGTTTCTGAAAACAGATATAAACAAATGCTGATAGATGGAGCGCATTCATGTGTTTCTGTAAACAGATATAAACAGATGTTGATAGATGGAGCGCATTCATGTGTTTTGGTAAACGGATATAAACACATGTTGATCGATGGGTCGCATTCATGTGTTTCTGTAAACAGATATAAACAGATGTTGATAGATGGAGCGCATTCGTGTGTTTGGTAAACGGATATAAACACATGTTGATCGATGGGTCGCATTCATGTGTTTCTGTAAACGGATATAAACAGATGTCGATAGATGGAGCGCATTCGTGTGTTTTCGTAAACGGATATAAACAGATGTTGATAGATGAGCACATTAATGTGTTTCTGAAAACGGATATAAAGAGATGTTGATAGATGGAGCGCATTCATGTGTTTCTGTAAACGGATATAAACACATGTTGATCGATGTGTCGCATTCGTGTGTTTTCGTAAACGGATATAGACTAATGTTGATAAATGGAGCGCATTGACGCGTTTCTGTGAAAGCTTTTCAACTGATGTTGACATATTCGGCGCAGTTTGTGTGTCTGTAAATGACCATAGACCAATGTCGAAAAATCGAGAGTATGCGTTGATTTGTAATCGCGCAATCTTATTTTTTGGATTACTATAACGTGGGTTTCTTTTTGTTCTGATTTTCCCTAGTGAAAACTAAATAAATCGAATATATTTTACACGTGTGTACAGTGTAGATGGTATTCATACCTCGGTTGCCAGTTTAAGCCACGTTCTAAGCGGACACTTACCGCGTTAAGTGCTTTGGCGTCGCAGTGGTGTTTTATCAGTAAGGTAACGATGTCATTATAACCCATTTCTGCAGCTATGTGAAGGGCTGTTTGACCTGACTGGTGAAGAAATATGATGGTTAAAAAAATTAAAGTCAAATGGATGCATGGCAGTTTGTTTTCATACACGAATACTATTAGAATAAAGGCTATCAAAATTTTGCATTAATATAATCCAACTAATAACTCATAATCTGGACAAGAGACTATTTGTGAGTGTTGACGTTAGTCACAGTCGTTACGAACAGAAATATGAACACCAACCTCGTCAGTAGCATCGACAAGAACGCCACTCTCTAACAATTTCTCAGTGACGTTAGCGTGACCGCCCCTCGCCGCCAGATGTAGTGCTGTTAGCTGCGACTGGTCACGCGCGTCCAACATACACTTGATCTCGGCAAGTTTCATGACGGTGGCGGTATGACCTCCTTCAGCCGCCAGGTGCAGCGGCGTCCTTCCGTCCTAATGACGAAGGTAATTCGTATAGAATTCCTGATATATATATGTTTGTTATTGAGTGGAGTGCAACAGGAAGCGAGTTCCACATTTGTGGCCCCGCCGACAAAAAGCTACGACCACTAATAATGCTACAGGATGTCTTAGGAATGAGAAAGGGATGGTGCATTCGAGGAACTATCAGCAAGTTGAATATCAGTCAGATGAATATGAAAAACCATGACCGTGTATGCATTTGTGAGTCAAGATAATTAATTTAAACTGTATTCTGAGTCTTACGGCACTAACTCTGGCGTTTTCGGGTAAAAAGCGCCTTAAACCCTGTCTGACAATAAGGAGTCTGAGTAGCCCTTGCAGTTTACATATGCAAGGGCCTCCTTCCTTTGACGTGCCTCAGCTTCAACGACATATATAGGCTATCGGTGGGCGTTTGGAACCGATGGAGTGATTGGGCGATGGTCAATCGTCTGCCCACACTCGGTGCCTTTTCTCGAGCGATTTCCCTCAGTCCTTACAACCGAGATGAATCAGTTGGTCTTGTTACCTTTGTGAATGGCCTACACCAAGATTACCTAGGCAACCAGCGTCTATAACTAACTATAACGATTAGTATATCTTAAAAAAAACAAGCGGCTGAATTCTGTAGTATCTGGAGGCGTTCAATTTCAAAATTTGGTAATTGAGCAACTTTAAACAAATAAAAGCGTGGACGGTGTTTCTATGGTCTTCTGAGAAGGACATCGTGTTATGGCTCTTATATTTGTGAGATTATAATATCCAGATTTACAAAAAGACGAAATTTGACTGTAATGAAACTATTTAGTGCAAGATTATTTTGGCAATATACACAAAGCTCATTGCTTCTTGCATAAACTTCTGGTGCGCTACCATCTTAGCTTCAGACAATCGATAGGGAGTGGGCCTTTAAAAGTCAGTTAATAAATCACCAGACGGGTCGTTTAAAGTTAGATTCTGAGCGACAATATGTTTGTCTTCAATTAAAGAACCGTCCATGTACCTTTTAGTTTATCAGATATGTTAGAAAATAATAAAAATACACCATTTTTTCTTAGCGAATATGAACGCAAGGTACAAAACAATCCCGCCTCTTATCTCCGTTACGGGATTTATTCTACTTCTTATAAATAATTATGTCGATTCGTTTATATCATACGACAGGCCGACTTCTACGATAATTGTTTAAGACGACACTTGACGCGCACCTTTCTTGGCTGGTCCTTGAGCGAGTCCCGGTTTTTCTCCAACGCCTCGATGATACCTACGTGGTTGTTGGACGCGGCGCAATGTATAACGTTCATACCTTGCTGAGACACACGAGATAATCATTCCGACTAGTTAACATCAGACCAGAGCATTCTTGTTATTATCAGTGGCTATGGATAGAGGTCAAGAAAAATATCTCCAATTTTACTACCGTGAATACATTAATAGGAAGAATATCTCATAGAGTGGGAATTTAAAAGATCCAAACATTACATAAGACGCAGGCATGTTGTTACCAGGAGCATAAAGAATATTATTATCGGTTTATTGTTCCCTCACCCGTATGGACGAGTTTTGAGAAAAAAATGTTTGGTAAACATGTGGAAAGTGCGAGAAAAAATATGGATCGCTTCGCGAATTTGCGTGTCAATATTACATTATGTTGTTGCTGAACGAACGGACGGACGGATGGACGGTCAACTGACGGACAAAGGGACGGCTGACGAGCGAACGATTAGGACAGACGGACACTCACCCACTCAGCCACCCTACCGCTCACTCACTCATTCGTGAACTTATTACTGACACAACTTTTGGAATCTAGGCTGATGAATGGGCCAATAAAATTCTATAAAATACTACTAAATCATACAGATAACTTCAAGCCTATGGCACACAAAATTCTATAATAATCTTATCTAGCTAGTCATAGACATAAGATTCTTGCCTGATAAATACGAAGCGGGAATGAGATAGCATTTCCTCCAAACAGACGCGATGATTAAAATATTAATGCGTATACGAGGAATCATATTGTTATATGTGATAAAAATTGTCCGCGGACTTAATGGCTCAGTATATATATATGAATTACGCCGCGGACATGATGCCCTTGGGAATAGCTGTCTGTATTCGATCGATGCAGCTGTATCACGTACATACAGGCCCTACAGGGCTGTAGATGTAAAACAAAACTGATAAGGACTAATTGACTGATAGCGAGTGTAAGAGGAACCTTGTTACTAAGAGCCGTGTCCACGCGCAGGGCCACTAAACGTGTGAAGACGTCGACATGACCGGACAGCGCTGCCCACAAGACGGGGGTCATCCCGAACTACAAGACAGGATAACACGGGTGTCATCCGGAACTACAAGAGAGGATAACACGGGTGTCATCCCGAACTACAAGACAGGCTAACACGGTTGTCATCCCGAACTACAAGAGAGGAAAACACGAGTGTCATCCGGAACTACAAGAGAGGATAACACGGGTGTCATCCCGAACTACAAGACAGGATAACACGGGTGTCATCCCGAACTACAAGAGAGGATAACATGGGTGTCATCCCGAACTACAAGACAGACTAACACGGGTGTCATCCAGAACTACAAGACAGGACAGGCATCGACTGTACCTGTACGCGAATTACTTCGAAACGAAATTTACCAAAAAATTATCGAGACAATGTTGTTTATTACTTTACTAGGAATGCGTCGATACAAACATATGGGTGGGTATCGATAGAGTAACGATGTTGAATTATCGATACAGAACGACACGAGTTTAATCTATCGATACAATACTGTATCGCATTAATCTGTCGATACAGTACCATATAATCTGAACCTATCGATACTGAACCGTATGACGTTAATCTATCGATACAGTGGTGTATTACTTAAATATTACCACTCAAAACTTCTTAAGGATCACCCATATAAAACAATACACTAAGATATATGTATAATACATTATGAATACAAATGTAATTGATTTTATTGGTTTGCTGGAGAGCTTGGGTTTTGTTGACGAGAGAAGAGTACAAGTTTCATATGTTGACCACTCAAGGCTATAGTAAGCCAAGCCCATACACGAGGAACAACATTTTACTGCACATTGGCCCAGTTGGTATACTTGTTGACTCGGCCTGTTCACACTGAATTTCCAACATCAAGAGTAGTTTTAGTGGCCATGAGGTGTACCTCTATCTAAGTGAATAACCCCCAAGAACAAATCGTCGCCATTTGATGCCAGAAGATCTGAATGGAGGGATAGGTATGATCGAGGCTGGCATGTCCCTGAGCGACATGCGGCTGAGGAGTTGGGTGTGTCACAAAGTGTCATCTCCCGTGCTTGGAATCGCTATCAGGCTACGGGTACAGCCAACAGACGACATGGTACAGGACGCCACAGAGTTACAACCCGTGCACAGGACCGATACATCACCCTCTCTGCTGTAAGACACGGCATATCCACAGCTACAACCTTGAAGAGAAACCGCATCAGAGATGCATCAGGAGTTCGTGTATGCACCCAAAACCATCAGGAATAGGCTCCATGAATCAGGATTGAGGCTTCACCGAACAGCTATACACATCGCACTCACTCCAGAACACATAGACAACATTGATATGACTGGTGTCAAACTCATGTCACCTGAACTGAAGTCTGAACTAAAAACGTACCTCCGTAAGGCTGCATATAAAGAACGGACGGACCCATACAGAATTTTATTAATAAATTGTACAAGTCTCTTATTACAGGTATTGATGTCACGCAGTATTTTTAAATGTTTGTTATAATGTATTCTATTTGTAGATCTGAATTTTCATGATATATGTAACCCGGTAGCACTTCAGGACCCGTAATGTTGTGTTGCTCTTAAGAGAGATGGGTCGTAACGCACTTGTTAAGTGAAGACTCACACAACACTTTTATTATAAAAATCACACATTACAAATTGTATAATAATACACTAACCCTAAACTACCCGACTTGTCAAACTACGTATGCTTCTAATAATGATGACAATCATCTCATAATCTAATTATGTGCTGACATCTGTATTAATTATAAACAAATAATTTCCCCTACAAAATGACCCCAAGAATGTGACTATTGCTAAGATTGTATAGATTTTTAAGAATGTACTTATTCCCCAAAAATATATTTAGATCCTAAATTCTCTAAGACTTGGTTCTTATTGAATCACAACTCTAAAAACCGTTATTACTAGTCGTTCATATGTATTCACTTATGTGTGTCTCTGTTGCATATCTCTAAACTGGATATAAAAGTAAATATTAAACCAAATGTCAACTATGAGAATTCATAAAATCAATATCTCCTGTAATGCACTTACAATAATAACCCCTATCTCACAAAGTCGCATAACCTACATGTAGGCTATAGTAATTAGTACAGTACCTGTTGAGATAGATGAGTCCTAATGCACTTATTAAGTGGAGACTCAGACAGGACTGCCTAAAATCTTGGTCCAGTTGTTATTATACTTTATACACGTAAGGTTTTGGGAGTGGTAGGTTTCCTATCTCCTTACCCCCCCCCCATGTAGTTATATCAGCGCTAATTAAAACTAGCTGACAGATTCATGTGTATGACCTCTAGAGCGCTGGTAGGTACTGTAATATATAGCCATGCCAGTGGGGCTACATATACAATGTTCAGTAATTGTGTGTATATAATGTCCCAATGTTATTACATCGTGTAGTGTCCTTGACAGGCCAACAAGATCTATTAGCGGGCGCTATAAGCGTTGTTTATTGCTATGATTATTGAAACTCACCTCTATCGTCATGTCACACCACTGCTGCATCTCATCGATCAACTTCACCTTGTCCTTCATCTCCGGAACATCCTGGTCGCCATGGTCCGAGGATGACCCTATATATTCAACATTTATTTATTTATTTATTTATTTATAGGGTGACTACCGAAGTAATCATTGTGTGGGCCAATTTCATTTATGACCCTTTACAAAGCTAGCCAATGTGGTTAACACGACAATTTGATTAGCCTCACTTATAACGGGTGGGGGGAAAAACACCTCAAGTGAAAAACCCACCGAGTCCGGGCAGACAATTGACCTTTTTCCATTCACCCCACTGGTTCCAGATGTCTACATATGAACTACATATGTCGCACACTCCGCTAAGTCTATGGAAGGTCAATGGTTATT
>WURV02149688.1:0-37110 GCA_011762755.2 Epimenia babai | reverse complement strand
AGAATGTACTGAGACATCAAAAATACGAGGAAGGAAAAATAATGCATTGAGACATCAAAAATACGGGGAAGGAAAAATAATGCATTGAGACATCAAAAATACGGGGAAGGAAAAAGAATGTACTGAGACATCAAAAATACGAGGAAGGAAAAATAATGCATTGAGACATCAAAAATACGGGGAAGGAAAAAGAATGTACTGAGACATTAAAAATACGAGGAAGGAAAAAGAATGTACTCAGACATCAAAAATACGGGGAAGGAAAAAGAATGTACTCAGATATCAAATGTACCAGAGCGGAAAAGAATGTACCTAGACAATGCAACATTCAAATATACTAAGAAGAAACATGAAATAAAGGTATAACGCAAGAATGTACCGCGGCATCAAACTATCGATCTTTTCCGAATTGACCTTTAAATAAAGACTTCCCGCGGTCAGCTACACTAGAAGAATATGATCGACCAAGAAAAGATCAATTCGTTGTTAAGTGCATCTCTTCCAAAGTGTTTATTGAGCACGAAAAGATCTCATCGGCGTGATAAGTGTTTACTTAAAAGTGTAGATGTACAGATCGACTTTCAACAGCTCCGCACTTCCACAAACTGACACATAGCTTGTTTTGGTACCGGATAAGAATGTAAATCCCGACGTGGATGCCCTGGCTTGATCGACGTATTGTGTGTCTGATGAGATCTCTGGTGTTTCCCTATGCATTTTATCTCTACAATTATAGGCACTCCTTCTCGCATGCAAGGACTAAAAGTCCTAGTCGACAAACAATTCTCCGTTTCACTTAGATTCAGTTGCACTTTTAAACATGCCTCTTTTTAACGGGTTTCGCATTATGCATTTCATGGCTTTATTTCCTGGGTTATATGTTTATTCTGGAGTCATTGTGTGAATAGCTTGTGAAACGCTGTAGATGATATTAACATACCAATATCGGGTGTGCCTTGCATTTTGTGCATGCATTTGTGTCGATGTAGAAACTTGGGAAAGCAGGCAATCTGCAGGTTAAACGTAAAAATCCGGAAGATGATCTATTTTGTCAATCAATATGTTTTGTGTGTCATTCGCGAAACTGATAAGTTTATTGTGTCAATTATTGTTTCTATCAGGAAATCGCCAGGTTCATTTATGTCAACGAGGAATCCACACGTTGAGTGTGTCAACAGGCAATCAAACAGTCCAGCGTATTTTTATGGAATCGACGAGGTCAGTTTTTATCAGGAAATGGTCAGGTTCATTCACGTCAACAGGGATTTGACACGTGTCTACAGGGAGTGAACCAGTGGCATGTGTTAGAGAATGCCGACATCAATGTTTCAGATTAATTTCAGATATATGGATTTGACAGATTTGACAAAAACGACTTTAGGGAATTCTCCCACAATTTATCAGTGACATTATTTAAGCACCGCACAATTTGCGTAATGATAAGAAGCTCGGCTTTTCACGCGAGAGGTTGCGAGTTGAAATCAGCATATGTAATCGTATATAAAATGATGAATGTATTCTTGCATGCAATATTAACAAAGATTTGCATTGCTCTGAGTTGTATAGATGAACCGGGTTATGAGAGAATCAATATTATACATGCGACTAACAGTTCTCGCGTTTAATTACTTAGCGACAAAAGAAGATTTGCCTTCGAAGGCCAACGTTAAGATTCCCTATTACTAGGCCTATTCATTATCTTACATAACAGGCTCCTCTTCCTCTGACAACTCTAATAATAATATACCTGTGCCCATGTAAGATTCTGCTGCAGGGAGTTGCTCCGGTAGACATGATCAAACAAATTGAAACAAAGAGGATATTAACTCTATAAGAAAAGGCGCAACAAGTACCGTCAAGAAAAGTAAATAAAATCAAATAAGAAAAAAATCTTCGCTATTGCCGTTTAATGGCTTCTATGTTTAGAACTATGCTTCGGTATAGAAGTTTATGTCTGAATAAGATGTTCAATAATAAATCGGGGTAGTACATCAAAAAGTTATGATATTATCACAGGCGAATGATGCCATCAAAGTTGTTATGGGTATTATGGTTTGTTAGAAAGGAATAAAATGAGTGTACATGTGAAGTGACATATAAAACATTAAAATTGCATGGATAGGCCTGCCAAAAACGATTTGGGTAATTTTTTACTGCAGCCTGTATAACAGTCATATTTTTATTTCTCGATTGGATTGGCTCTTTTATTTAGCCTTTGACAGTAGGATAGTTCGAAGCCATCCAGCATATTGCATTATGATGATGATTGTGCGAGTTGTGTAATTCCTTCTATGCTGAAAACGTTCAAGTTTGTCTGCTGTAAACGCTTTCAATAACGCTCCGTGCTTGCTGTTTTATTAGATGGCGTCGCGCATCAGTGAGCGTACAGTGAATCAAGGTGGTTTTTTCTGTTGGCACTTTCCGAACGTTTTTAATGTCATTACCATTCTATTAATTCAACAGTGAGAGCATGTATCAACTTGGGTTGTGTGGACTAGTTTGTGAAACGAATCGATACCAGGTCAACGCAACGCAGAATGATAAACTTTGGACAAAAATGGCTTTAAAACCGGCATGAGGTGATCGAACAAGACGCTGCGCCGATAATCACCATGGTCACGGGGAAAATAATCGGAGTAGTTACTAATGAGGTCTTAATGGGTCGTCTGAAATTGTGGTTTGGCAGCGTGTTACTACAAAGCATAGTTGTCTGGTCTATTCGACTTTTAGGCGCGAAGTTGCGTTTGTGTTTTTATTTATTACATTCACGATTTGGACTACTGCTGTAACCTCGCTTCGACCTCTCCGAGCTGCATCAATCGAAGTACCTTTGAGCCAATATGCTTTTTACAAAGCCGAGATGTCTCGTGGTTCCTATCGCATGTCGTTTACATAGCTCAGAATGGTCACAGTTAGTTCCCCGAACCGTGTAGTCATGGCGGGCAGTAGGCGACAAGCGATTCTCGACGATTTTTCGTAGAACGTCTTGAACGGTTTTACACCGTAACGCTGTGGGATGTAACAAAATCCAAAATGTTAGTCCATACCCACTATAATGAATCTACGACACACTGCCTACTCACACTGCCCACTCGCCCGCGCGCTCACACACTCACTCTCTCACACACACACACACACACACACACACACACACACAATGTTTATCTCTGTTCTCATACCACGACTCGGACCCATCCATAAATCGTGTGGGCCGGTCCGGCGTAAGATTTCGCTCTCTCCTCGTTTACTCTCCACTCTAACCGCACACAGCTTTATTGATGTATTGACATATTTATAGAAATCGCAAAATATTTACACGTTCCCATTATATCATCGACCGACATTATCATCCATCTACAGATAATTTAGTATTCCATATGCAGGATATGCCCCAAGGTGCGCGTAAATAATATATGTTAACAAATAGAATTCTATCGATCAAGTAATGAGTTTATAAACGATCGAGGTTTTCTAGTTTCTCATAAGCCCCCGTACATCAGCACCCACGTATTACTTGTTATTATACGGACGTATCGCTGTTTACCGGTCCCGTCATCGTTTCTGTCACCGGTCCCGTCAGCATTCCCGTCATCGTTCCTGTCACCGGTTCCATCACCATTCCCGTCATCGTTCCGTTCACCGTTCCTGTCACCGGTCCCGTCACCATTCCCGTCATCGTTCCCGCCATCGCTCACGTCACCGTTCCCATCGCCGACACTCTCCCATCCCCGCCTATCTTTTCAATTAAAAAAATAAGCAGATTCTTTCTAATGTAAATGTCTCGTGAATATTTAACTAAGTTTCCAGCACCATCGATCGATATTCCTCCCTTCTATAGACGTGTTTGTTTTCTCGCGGTTATTCCAACGTTTGCGCGTAATCCTTAGCAATTTGTTTTATCTCTGATAATTATTTTATTCAATGTAACTTGCAAACGAATTTAAATGTTGGGCAATACAACAAAAATATACTGATGATTTTCTATATGTGTTACTCTCGGATTCTTGCTGCAGTATTGGTAACCATGATTCTTGGATCAATCTAACTAATTATCCCACGATGCTTCCTAAGCTAATCTTATCTACAGATAGTTTCCGTTTACATTTCATGTCCAGGCATCCAACTGCACGCATTAATTTATCCCATGCTTACATTTGTAATTACCGATTACATATTTTGTGTGAAAATTTCGCGTGTGACGGAATGAAAAAAGTTAATATCGGTTTACTGGGAGTATGTATGTAAGTACAGCCACCCTCTGACAAAATAAAGACGATTATATAAAACTTTTAGATGAAACCCATAATTACACGCTTGAATGCGCGACTCCTATCATGTGTTATAAACCGCAATAACAAGTAAAATACGAGCCCTACGCCGATATAGCAGGGTGGGGACGAACGTGTTTGTTTTGATGGTTTGTTAAAAAAAGTTTCTTATATAATTAAATCAGCACAGCTTGTAAATTTCAACTTTACCTTGCCAAAAGCATCATGCGATACCATATTTTAACAATGGGTTTGAAAATATATCATTAGATAATATCTGTATCATCGAGATATATGAAGAGGGAAACCATCTTTATTTTGTCCATGATGCTTCTGGCTGGTTTTAAGGTGGAATATTCGAAGCCACTTCTATAAATAAAACCGACTTTGCGGATGTGTGTGCGTGTGCGCACATTTATTATCTAATATTTAATTATTAACGTTGTGGAAGTTAAACAGTAAGTTTACCAGTGATGTTGTGAATTTCGTCCTACAACGACAATTTGGCGATTGAGCGCGTCATAATAACGAAAACTAAATGTTTATCCTAATCTATTGTTTTTTTATCGACTTCGAGTCTTCCTGGCGTTCTGGTTATTGCCTTATTTTAATTTTGACGTTAGCATGAGGTAGTTAAAACGCCATTAATTAGTGCCTTTATATCCCTTTTCGCTTTCATCTAACACAATACGTTTATAAAGCACGCTATAAACTATAAAACGAGATCTGGGTAGATCTGGGCGTCTCACCGAACTTTAATCGTTATACTTTCGGCAGTAATCGGGAGATTCCAGAGTCAGAGTTTAGATTGACGGTAGTATTTTACCAAGCAGTGTCTGCGTGTTTGCGTGTGTTGGTCTCGCGCGTTAAATCTTTATCATCAATTTACATTGGCAAGTTACCACGCATAATACCAACAGATTGATAATTTAAATGTCTTAATTCCTGTGCGGTTAATGTTCGATTATGCCAACAGGGTGAACGATGCCGACGGGGTAAGAATCATCGAATATGGACGACAGTTCGTCGACCGTGTACGGCGACATGTCTACCGCCGTGCGGAACGATTCCAACTCGTCGCGCCTGAACACTGTCGAGTCCCAATCCGTGCTAATCCTCGCCTATACCCTCTCTGTCGCCTTATCTATCGTCGGCAACACGACGGCGATCGTCGTGTTCTCGAAAGGTGGCCGATCCAGAACAGAACTACGCCCGTTTCTGATTAATTTGGCGGTAGCTGATCTCATAATGGCGATATTCTGCATTCCTTTCACGTCGACGACAACCATCCTCGATCGATGGGTGTTTTCCGCACCCATGTGCCCGATTGTTCTTTTCCTACAGTTGCTCTCGGTGACGGTCAGCGTCAGCACTAATACGGTCATCGGACTAGACCGTTTGTGGGCCGTCGCTCTCCCCCTCCGTAAGCGACTGTCTAAGAAGAACGTCCGCGGCGTAATAGTTATCGTTTGGCTGGTTTCTATCGCTTTGTCGTCGGTACAACTCGTCATAGGACGCGTGAAAGACACGGGACAGTGCGTTGAAAAGTGGCCGAGTCCATCGAAGGTTTGGAAGCGTTACTACACGCTGTTCGTGATGTTCGTGACCTACGTAATCCCTCTATCGGTGCTCACCATAACATACACTATTGTGGGGAGTATTTTACGGAGCCACAAACCACCCGGAAATGAGGACGAGTGGAGGGACAGCCAGCAACTGAGCTTCAAAAGAAAGGTAAGTCGTTTACCTAACACAGAGAAATATAACGACCATACTCGTAAAGCCTTATTAACAACACTAGAACGATTCTGTCGCACATATAGCGGCTTTTTCTTTAAAAACACCATTTTAAATGCATATGAGATCAAATCCACTTCGTCTACGACCGTGTTTTCAGCCAAAAGAAAACGAAAAGCGACGACAAACTATTTCCCTGTTGCACGAACCCGTTATTCTCACATTATTCAAACCGACAAAACATCTAAAAATCTTTAAAAATCTTAAGGTTGTGGGTTCGGGTTTAACTTAGGTAAAAGTTTTTCAGCCCATTTCTCCTCAATCTTGTCTCGTCGGGCTAAGATATAAGCCCCTTCGGCACTCGGCATCTCCAAAATATGTTCATTACGTTTACCATTATCGGTTTATTAGGCTATGTGAACAACTTTCAACCCTTCCGACCGCTATTTTTGTCGTATTTTATAATTAATGATCGTTTTTTATGTTTTCTAACCAAAAAATTTCACCCGATTCATCCACCGAGAAATATAGTATGTAAAGTAATAGCAGGCGTGCATGTCTTTTTATTCACTAATGCATCAATTTTTTCTCGCGTGTTGTGCCGAGTGTTGATCTTTATGCGTCTTTCATTGCCTTCCGAATCGTGATTTTATTCCGATACGTTACGATCAATCGATGACAGCTATCGCGGCTCCTGTTACTCACCGAGTGAAAATGTTATTCACCAGGACTCGGGAATCTCGCCAATGAGGCGTGGGCCGGCAAGCGGCAGCGCGGTGCGATAATCTCGTGAAATAGAGGTTGAATAGATGGCGGCGACAAATATAGTAATTATTGCAGTGACAGGTACGGAAGCAGCGGGAAGAGGTAACGTGTCCATGGCGCTTACGGCTCCGCTATATCACATAACAGAGAATTAGCGGAGTGTACGTCGTGTGAAAGGCTGTCTGTTGACAAGTTGTTTTTTTGAGTTGGTGGTGTGAGTTGACACTAGTCGAATGTTTGCCCCGACGATGTTAGTTCACTACGGTGTTTTTGTTGCCATTAAAATGAGCCCAATCCGTTTGTCTTATTGCCCGTAGCATACTTAGACTACCTTCGTAAGGAGCCAAATGCTGGCAGCCATGACGATCACTTTGGTATTCTTATTTACTAACAAGCAGTAACAACTACAGAGCAATAAAATTAGGCCGACGACAACGACGAAAAAAGAAAAAAATAGGAAGCGAATAAGATGAAGGTGAAGAAAAGGGCAAGAGATGCGCGGGAGATGGAACCAAGAATAACGATCATCACTTCCTGATACGAAAAACACACCACGAGGCTGATAGCCAAGACTCGACGAGAAGGTGCAAATCAGACGTTAGAACTATTCCAAACGAAGCAGTTGACAGTCGTTATTATACTAATAATCAATGCGCTTATATATATTTGTTTGGGGGAACGCTTTCCTATGGTTAAATAGACAAACGTAATCAATAATAAGAACAAATACGCATCCCTATGTGGCGGTCACATGCATGTTTACGATCGTATCAATTTTACCAGAATACCCCACGTTTGAACTCACAATTTGCTTTAAATAGCAATTCATTTTATAATACGAAAATAAAACGTGAAACCTAATGGACTAAGGCAAGTATTTAAACAAAGCTTCGTCAACAAGCGCACACCTGACGAAGTTTACTTGATGACGAAAGCTTGTGTTATCATCTTAGTTACTCAATGAGTACCTGAGAAAGCGGCGTTATACGAATAATCAGAAAAATATATTGTACCATCTTTTGCGAAAAGTTATTGAAATACATTCATGTATAAGTAGAGAGAAATGCACAGGAAAAAACATATACCCCTGATGGGATTCGTCCCTGTAGCTCAATTGGTATAGCACCAGACCGGTTATCTGGGGGTCGTGGGTTCGTGTCCCATCAGGGGTATAGGTCTTTTCCTGTGCATTTCTCTGCAGCTATTTATAGAACCACATTGGCTATCCTAATTACCATTCATGAATAAGAAATGCTTCATAGGGTGAGTGAGTGAGAACATACAAAACATTCAGATGCGGCAAAGTTAGTCTATAAAGTGTAACTTGAGTCCCCTGACGTTTTGTATAACGCGACATACCTAGGACAGGCACCCTTATCTCCATGAGTGACATATGTTTCATACGTTGATATTATTCTCTTCCCACCTTCGATGTATTCTAAATAAACATCATATACACACACACTTCGCCATGTGATTGTCAGATCTACCGTTTACACAAAATAATCGAATGCTGAATGTCACCTCTCGTCGGATATTTATTTAGGTGACGTAAGTTTTAGCAATGAATAAAACAATAGACATTTGTTTGTCTGGATTTGGATGGTTGCGTCTTCGAATTGAAGAAGATATCGATTGTCTACGCGTGGGTGGAATGGAATATTATGGTAATATGCCTGCTTGTCTGTTATCGTAAATAAGTATATAAAACGAATAGGGGGACGCGCTCAGGGTGGGAGTACGGGTACAGCAGCCATTACTGCGGTGTACAGACAGTGCGCTCACGGTAATGGGTGAGGATGTTTATTTTGAAACAGCGGGAGTACTCGCGTCGCCTCGTAGAAATGTAAAATCGTGGCGATAAAATCAGTTACATCGTTTTATTTAACATTTATGCATTCGTATTATTCGAGTCAATTGATCTGCGGTTTAAGCGTGGATGATAGCGAATTGTCGTGTAATGTAATAATGACATAGAAACGCTTTGTGGTTAATGTGTTTGGTGCTAAAATCGCGATCTGTAACGCCATAGTGGGATTAAAAACGAGGGATCGAGTACTCCGCGGTTTTTTGGTGACCGATGGCGGAAGTGAGTACATTGACATGTACGGTGGCCGAGAAGGGCATTGTGTACTGGACAGTCTTCGCTGACCTGTACGTCGCGTTGTTCCTTGACCTGGGTGGGATCTGCAATATGCCGATCCAGGTCTTTATGACGACCCCGGCGCTTGGTCAAGATTTGTAGATCTTATTAGATTTACGTCGGCCTTCGATCCAGGTCGGACAAACAACGCTGAAGAACGGTGCGAGTTATACAGTCGTTGACTTTGAAAGGCTCTCCAAGAACATTGATCTTATTGTTTTAGTAAAAATTACACAGGTTGTGCTATGAAACCAGGCCACACCTATCTCTAGCAAAGATATATTCTTAATATAGTCATGGGACTAAATCAAAATGAGACGAATGTCAAAGCTTAGTGTTATCGATCAATGCGAAAAAACGAAAACCCGCACACGCTACGTATATGGCACCGCATTATGGTTTTCCTCACTCACACGACCATTGTGGGAGCACTGCAAAAATTGCACATAAAAGCATCTGGCTTATTACATAAATTATATGAATCAAATGGTGATATTGATTTTTTAGTGGTTAACTACGATTTTGAATTTTGCTGTTTACTTATTGTTCATACAAATACCTAGTTACCAAAAGGCTGATGACCGGGGTAATCGTTCTGCAGGCAATTTTTGGCCGTTTACAATGCTAGTCTATGATGCGGTTAACACAACAAATTGATTAGCCTCAATTATGATGGGGGATATAGTGAAAAACCCACCGGGTCTGGGGCGACAAATGACCGTTTTCCATTCGCGTCACTAACTCCAAACACAGACAGCCTACATATCTAACAAACTTTCGCTACGTCTGTGATTGGCAATAGTTATTTGCAATGAGATGTCGACATAGCGGGAGGTATGCAAGATAGAGACCATCCCTAGAGTATCTGAAACACAGCCACGTCAGAGGGAAAAACATCCATAACAGAACCACACGGCAAACGATGTCCAGATGCCCCCCGTTTGGCCCGAAAAACGCCACATTAAGCAAAATGATTAGAGCCTGGTCGAGAATTGATCAAAGAACCTATGGATTCACAGTCAAAGGCTCTAACCACTACACCACCTTCCTTCTTCTACGCAAATATCTTAATAGTAGTTAAATTTTAAGACACTAAAGGATTGTAGATAATGCTTAACTACCATTTTATTTTATGATAATACTAGAGAAAACTCTAGAAATTCTATTACATGACTGTCAAACTGCGAAAACTTGTCCCGCCTCGGTGCCCGTATGTTACCCTTAGAATTGGCGCGTAAATATGCCGGCATGCTTTACTCAGCCGTTAGATCGATCGGAATTGAACGCGAATCAAAGCGGTTATGGTTAGCTCTCGTTCTGACCGGAGCGGGTCTGATCCATATAGGTTTACAATTAATTTTTATTATAAACAGTATGAGTATAGTACAGTCGATTATAAAATCCAAACCTTTGGCTTTATATTTGTATAGCAGGGTATAACGTTATGAGGTACTAGATAGATTTCATGGCTGCAGATAATAAAACAAAATGTTTAAAAAGACGTGAACTATTTTAAAAGATTGGCTGAGCTTATTACACAATATTTTGCACAACGCCATGGACCCAATAATAAAAAAATTGAATGTTAGCGCGTTCAGTATTATGTATTCGTTCATCTTATGGTTCTATCGTTGCATATCGCGGAATCCAGCGGCTCATAATGATATATATTAGAAATATCTTCTTTGTTTATACAAACGACGATATTTTTTCCGTTTCCAACAAATGAATCGTACAGCATAATCTGGGGGAAAATTCTGCGTGGATGGAGGCGGCAGAGGCGGGCGATGAAAAGAATACGAGTAATTTTAATGGAAAACATCTTTTCTTTTGCTGGCAAAAACAATAACCGTGAAGTAAAATGTTGATGAAAATGCGTGATTCCAGTTAACGCCTTGCTGCACGCTACCCCAGATTTCATCATCTGCAATCGACGTCACGTTGTAGCTGAAGTTGCAGGCGTCGTCGCCAACATGGCCGTTCCTGCTGTAGAATATATTACTGATAGCACATTTGCCTTATAGGCCTATCCAGGGAAATTATTTCATTATCCTTAAGTGTGACATTTAGATAACTCGTTTGAAAGCCGTTTAAGCAGCTTGCCAAATGAGGGTTTAGAACCGTCATTGAGGAAGGTAGCTCTCTAAGAAACCTCACAAATTCACTTTCTCTTTTTTCTTATATTTTACGTTGCCACAAATAAATGTTATTAATACTTCCGCTGGCGAAGTTCACCAGAAAAAGAGATAATTAAGTACCTCGCGCAAGGATACATGGGAAAATACACAGCATTGCCCAGAAATTGAACCTTCGGATTCTCGTTCGTTTACGGATGCTAAAAAACATTAACGTGTTATATATACATGTAATATACATACATGTACTTGATGTAATCCCGATACTACCTTATTGCACGGTGGTTTCTGCTATTGCTCCACCCACATAATCTACGCGCTAACGTACAGTACGTTAGCAGTTTTCCCTTTGTAACGCTATCTTCCGACCTATCTTGTCCGAATGTCGTTCACCCTTTATTACGTCATCACTACCTCTATCCAATCCTGGAGTGACGTCAAGCTACGTCAAACTACGTCCAGTGACGTCTCTGTTTGTATATGAATTATCGCAATAAGAATATAAGTTGTCTGGCTCGCGAGGAGATCTCCGAGTCTTCTTTATAACCAATGCAATATCCACATTTGTCCAATTAACCCGCCACACAGCTGGTAAGCTGATGAATGAGGTCCCACTTCGTATACAGACTACCGCATAACCCGCGTTTGGCGAAGAAATTGTTCAATCCTTCCGTATATTGCGGTTGTCTGTGTGTGGATAACATTACACGTATCATTGTGTGTAATATGTTGGCTATACCTGTTATATGTAAATAGTATAGTAGATCGTTCAACTTAAAAATATACCCCATTTTTCATTCAGCCTAAGTATCAGTGCGTACATTACGAACTTACTAAATTAGAAGAGATTCGCTTACAAATGTATCCGTGTCTTTTCTATTATAACCACTTGTAAAATGAATTAAATGTTGAAATAGATGTTTTGATTAATAGGCGGTACCTATATACATCTCAATAACAAAGATTGCAGCTGATGAAGTATACTTGATATACGAAAGCATGTGTTAATCCTTATATAGTTAGCCAACAAGGTGTTACCTTTGTATTTTCGTATTTACGACATGGCTAACACGGCAACCCACACCTCTATGAAAAACAAAGTTGTGGACGTAGTATCTACTGCTTGTCATTTTCGTACGTACTAAAGGTTCTTTCTGCGAAACAATATACGATACGTATTTGATTTCATTTGGCTGGTCGAAAAAACAGCATACCTGATGATATTAAAACGCTCTCTATCACGTATCAACATTAGGTGGCAACCTCTCAATTTTAGACAAAATTAAAAAAAAAAATACATATATACACTCGAAATATCATATATGTTCACTAGTAGGATTGGTCGCGATTATCTTAGGTATAATGTCACTCAACTAATGCTTCTGCATTTTTTTCAGTATATCTTTTCGTAAATGTGCGTGTTCACGAAAAAGTTATTGGAGACTAATATGATTATATCACATCCACGCATTTTAGACGATGTTGTTTTCGCTGTGACCTTTCCTCTCGGGCGTGCTGCGAGGTGTTGCCAAAAAAACGTACTGTTCTATTATTAATTCCGTTATCATAGGTGAAATAAACACATATGACATATGACGTGACTTATAGCCACGCTGTATGTAATTTCATCGTTTCGTTTGTCTCGGCTAAACGCCTGCATTCGGTTTATCTAAAGCCGCGTAAGGTCCCTTTTACGCGACGTCTACAGGCGCCATTATCGTTGTTCAGCAAACCGGAAATCGCGCGGCAAAGAAGACAACTTGACGTGCGTAAGCATTCAACCGACGACAGACGCCGTCTTTAAGTCGCGTTTCAATTGTTTCAGGCGTTAAGCGGTATACACGCCTTGGACACTATTACATATTATATTTCACTTTCCACTATCGAAGATATCCCCTAAAAGTTAATATTTGTATGACTGTATGTATGTATGTATACGTGGACTGGCGTAACGATATAACTATGTCAGCGTCTAGGCTAACAAAACTGATTGAAAATACCTCGTTAACGTGTCTATCACCTGAACTCTCGTGTATTATTATCATCATTATTCTTTTATTGACAAACTATAAACGGGTTATAATTACTATAATAGGGCGACGCCCTTATTTATAATTTCGATTTATCTTATTTGTATTTTGTTAAAGTGAAGCTAACATTGTTTTATATCAGATACTGCGCTTGGCATTTATGTAGACAGGACACACACCTATACGATGAAGTGCAGTCAGAGTGAATAATTACCTGGCAGACACTAATCAACCATTGCTTCTACGAAATGGGGAAAATAAAAGTAGAGGGATACACCAAAACTTGCTTCGGGTGAAATCCGAAGCAACGACCCATAAATAATCGGTCTGGTGCTATACTGACTAGGATGGGACTCGCACTAACATCACTGAAACCATAGCGTTGTACGGGACGATTATATCGGGGTATTTAATATAGCACTCAGAATAAATGACCGGTAAACTTATGTACGAAAACCTCACAGCGTGACAGAGATTCACCATTATTAATATCAAAAATACGCCATTCGCTCACGAGATACACATGTGGTAGGTCCCCATAATTCCATTATGACTCGTCCACTATTTAAGCGGAAACCAATGGATTTTCCCGGGCTCTAATAAGCCGCGCATAAGTCGATCTTGTTCGTTAACACGGTCACCTACGTAACCCACACCAGCCCCGGGGCTCTGACGACGCCGCAGCAGGACGGGCAATATTATTGGTACTGTTGTCTGCACCTTAACGACCCATTACCCGTTGCCGAGCACTGGACGTACTCTACGGAAGCCATTCTGCAACAAATTCAATTTCTTGGTTTTACCGAAGATTGGTTTTACCAAAGATTGGATTACCTTTCCCGAACTACCGTATTATATTCGAATTTACCCATGCTAAAACATTCATGATAGAGTATAGACAGTCGGCTTATGAATCTAGGACTTGTAGAGATTCCAAGTCACCTATCGTCGACCCGCCAATACCTACAAGATCTATTGCATAGAGCTTATTTACAATAAAAACAAATCAAAGAGCAGTATCAATTACACAAATAATAGAAATGAAGCCGTCTAAGTAAAACTGATACTTATATCCAAACAGCTAGACCAACATGCATGAATGAAAACACAAATCAACAACAATAACATAAGACAGGCCTATTTACAAAATAAAAGTAAAAATGCAAAAATAAATATCTTTCGCGACTAATTGAATTTAGCGTATGAAATATGTCTCGTCGGGCTTATTAAACGATATGAGATTACTTCGTGTTTTTCTGTGATTTTCTGAATTTTCAGCGAGATAATGCTAAGGATGTACAGTATTCTCCTTCTGAAACCAACGCAGTTCCGAGTTTCTCATCTCGAATGGGCTCAGTTCAGATCCTCTCGCTGTAAATGCTTAATCATATCAACGTAGATTTATACAAGATAAATTGTAGTCATTCGGAGCGAACCAATCATGGTATCCCACTCTCTAAAGGCAACCAGAGATTTGCGTCTCGCGTCACGAAAACTATGACAAGGCCAATGGAAGTTATATCGAGGCGGAAATATATTTCTTTGATGACAAGTTTGGTCTAAGGCATGAAATATATTCAAGTTAACGTGGCCGATGTGACGTAACTGGGTATAGCCGTCGGTTAAAAAATTATCAAGTAAGAAAATTTTATATGTATATTCTACATACAGATAAGTATTTGGAATGCATCTCTAAAGTCACGTATAATTGTTAAACCAAATCATGTCGTACAAAGAAATAGTGGTTGCCGCGTTGACCATATCGCAAACTACTAATAGAAAAGGCGAACGCAAGCTTTCGTGTACAGGTGTGCGAATACTATAGATTACACCAGCTAATATCGACCTGAGAAACGCATACCAACGCGTCCACACTGTGAGATTTGTTGGACGCATCTCTGATTTACAGTAACAGTTGCCTTCCACATTTTTCTCGCTATCGACCCAACATCGCGAGCGAAATTGCGAGTTCTGAAGCAGTGACCATGATCGAAACACCTAACTTGTTCCGAAACTTGTTAAAAGCTTCAGACAATGGCAGTCTAGAGATATTCTTTTTTTCTTATAGGCCGAAAAATCCACTTTGAAAGGCATGAGATTACGTCCCCTTTGACCTTAATAGATGGTTTGACAAGTCCAGTGTGAGAGTCATTTTGATGAATCGTATTCGACAGGTTGAAATCTTGTTGGACAGTTTAAAACTATCGTCAAATGCGCTCAAATAAGTGGTGAAATTTACTGCGTTCAACAATAATCATTCTCGGGGTGTGAGAGGACTACTATAACACACTTTTTGTCCAAGCTATTTTGCGTTTCATACATAAAACGCCTGTATGGACAACGGTCAACATCGCGTGGGCGATACACTGAGCGGGTAATCGCTGAATGTCAGTTTCTAACAACAGTAGTAATTTTCACTATACCCGTTATACGTTAGGGAAGCATTCTGATGATTTTTGTTCTAGATAACAGTACACTAGTAGAAACCGTCCAACGAGAGGGATTTCACCGGAGAGTTGACTGCTGTAATCAGTTACGATGCGAGGCTAACTGGGATAAGTCCGCGTGTTCCTGATTGCTGTGGCGCGAGCGCGCGGAATAGAGAGTCTCGGGGATGTCGTCGTAGTCATTTTGGTGACATGAGACGACTCCTCGAGACAATGACTCCCCTGGGGTTAGGGAATAATGAGTGAGGGGGAGGTTAGTTTATATCGATGAAACTACGGAGGGAATATCAATGACGGACTCTCGTGCAACACCCACGATCGCGGCAAAAGACGCTAGACTACACGGGAGGATAGTTCGACTTTGACTACTCCGCTACTTCATTCGCGGAAGAGGGAAATACGGTATCTAATTTCTTTATTTCAAGACCGTGTTGTCCGGTATAAATCGCAATTCCGAGCTTAGATTTTCTCTAGACATAAGGAAGGTCAAGGTAAAGGCGAGGTTTTGGTGCTACTTCATAATTAAATGTCAGTCGCACGTACAACATTGCCCTGTTACAACCCTAATATATTTTTATAATAAACCATTCCACGACGAATCTTTCTCAATATTCAATCATGAAAATCTTGCTTATTTCCTATTGTGGAAGGCGTGGGAAAAAATCCCTGGTTTATGCTGGTTTGAACTCACAACCTCTCGCATGAAAGGTAGCGCTTCTAACCACTACACCACATAAAGCGGTTTCTACAGAGTGCTGTTCTCTGTCAAGAGCTTATTCATGGTAGTAGACTAACGCATCGGGAACACTTGCACATATATTGCCCATTGCATGTGTTCGCTGCATCACGCCCTTTTATCTTAATGTGTTACGTGCCTGATACGAAGAATTTCGGAATGAATTCATCGACATCAACCACTGTACGAGTATTGAAGATCGCGCCTTTTGAGTGTAGAATTACTCTGGAATTCGCAAATAACGACAGCCATCAAATCGGAATGCGTGGCCTCAAAATATAACGTCGTTCATGCCGCAAAATTTTCGATAACTTTATATAGATGATAATAGACTCCACTATTACCTATATTATTCATTATAAATAATTATAATAATGACTGACTCTTTACCTATGGACGTCGCTTGATACCAGATTAGACACCCAGTAGCGTATATTCAATACTATAGTCTACTCAAATGCGCCAACTGTAGCTCCAAATTTACTGATTTAATACTGTTAATACGTAACGAAAATAATAAAATACGTCATAAATCATATCGTTTGCCTACAAAATGGGGATTTGCACTAGCAATTCATTATGGTAGCTAGCATGATAGCTAGTTTATCCCGTGTCTAAATCTCATTGCCAGATTGTTATGTCATCATCAGTATTTGCCTAATGGAATGATGTTTACGAAGTGGCTGTTTGCCTTTTCTGAGGCAATCCCGTTAACTCGCCTATTTCATCGAATAACATTCAAAAACTACGTCTCTGGTTCTAAGGACTCGCTTAATTACCGAGGGATATACACACAAACAAATTAACATAATTATGATTGCTTGCACACTCGTGAACCCACATAGTGTTATCGTAGAGTTCCGTCAGTTGTCAACTCTCTAAAATCCATTATTAGCGTAATATTTATTCCCTCCACGTCTAGACCACGTTCAAACAATCGCGTCCTCGTGGTTAGCCGCGTTATTATGAATTGAATCCTCCGTGAATGAGTAAATCAAATAAAAGGAATAATGAAATATTGCCTTCGTTGTTTAGACGGAATAATGATTACCTATAACATTATTACTTGACATACGGGAACTGTAATTAGGGTCAGACACTGTTTTCTTCCTGTTTTGGTTGGTATCTTTCTTGCAAAGGCACTTCCACGTAATGGGTCGACAGGATATGGCATGCGCTTCAGGTCATTCTTCCCTACTAAACGATCCGACATCATTTGACAAATAATGGTATATTTCCCGCCATTTTTAGTTTTTATAGCGATAGTACCCATAGGCAACCTCGTCGTATACCGACAAGTCAACAAATGGAAATGGTTCTATTAATCGAATCTTTCTTGTTGATATATATTTATAAACGAAAATTTGGTTGGTACATACGGTCGAGGAGATGGGAAATAAAAATTACCACGATTCTGCGTGTGTTTAAGAATGCTTAATCATTACGTTGACTTGGTGAAGAATACTCGATATAGTCTCGCGTAATGATGTATGCGTGACATACGAAACTTCGTCTCAATCTCAGTCAGTTGAAATTGTCTCATCGTTTTTCCTCTTCCACGATGTGGCTGATACGGCAACTTGCAATACTATTCCGAATTCGTCATCAGTTCACAAATAGCCCGTGCGTCATTCTAAGATAAACTTTCAGTTTATTTAAACCTTATTCCAATTCCTTGTACGCGTTATTTCGCATGTTTTCTGTGTTGCAATTCACACATGGTGTTTAATTATTACTTTAATAATTGAGTTTTGGGATTCGCGACTTACTCGTGGAATTTTCGTCATATAAGTCCCCTTCCAGACAGGAGTATATCCTCAGCGTGGGTCGATTAATGTAATGATGTGCCACCGATGATGCTCGGATATACGACGCACTGATATTACTAAAATTTTTTTAAGTGCGTCCTATATGCAATGTGTCTGATCATTTTCGACATTTTAACGACAACTACAAATACTGTTATTAGTAAATACTCATTAAAATATTTGTTGTCATCGTAAAAAAAGACGCCTTCGAAATTACGCCTCTCAATAATAAATTATGTCTCCTAATAATACGAACGTAAGATTGACGAGAAAACAAGGTAGTGCTTTACACGAAAGCTTACCGTGAGCAAAATTATGCCACACGTTATCGAATACCAAGAAAATTCCTTCAGTAAATGAGTGTGTGACTTACGTTATTATCTACGTGTGGAGTACGACATTTTTCACCTGATAAAGAATGTAATTTCCACCCAAAAAGCTTGTGATACATCAGCTGTTACCATTTTTCTGCGTTTCCCATGTCACTGGCATACATTTCTATCATTTTACATAGATATTACGTATTAATCGATTTCAAATATACAATCTTCCGACTACGAAGGAGTACTTTGTATTCCAGCGATAAATTTTCAAAGAGCCCGTGTAATATAACGTTAACTAGGCCGGAACAAGTTATTCCTGTGGCTAGTTGTTTCGCTAAACTCTGAATACTTCTCAGACTGCATGCAGCAGGCACGGTACGCGATGTAGGAACGGCGTATTCAAGTCACACAATCGTCTTGGTATTTACGAAGCGTAAAATAAATCCCGTCTGAATTAGACTATCCTAGGCCATGTGGAGATATCGGATATCTTAGCAACGACCCTTTGATAGCAACGATTTCATTTTTTCTTATTAATAATTTACACAGCCACTCGGGTTTCGGTTGTGATAGTTACCCTCGCCCTTGTAACTCTCATTAAGGCTCGCACCTTCCGCATGACTCGTCGCCTCAGTCTAATTTCGACGTTACCCGATCACCCACAGCCACCGCGCGCGGCAATCGATGAATTACGGTCTTTATACATCTCCCTTACCATAAACAGACGTCTCGCGCCACTTCCACGTACATACACGTGCGACGCGACGCGGCGATCGCGGAGCATTTTCGCGGAAAAATCGAAGTATTTTCCATCTAACGCCAACTCCGGTTGATGGTAAACAAATTAGGACCACGTTATACCTTTTAGGGTATCGGCTTACTGCTTGTACTCAGCAGCAAAAACCATTACAGCAGTTGGAAAGTCCGAGATTCTAATAAAAACTTTTCGAAGGGCCTCCGAAACGTCTCCGATATTATACTGGCTTCCACCGAAACCCGACGAATGCCATTTCCTCATTTCGGTATAATGATAGCTGCGTTCTCAGAACTGTGAATGCTACATAATAGCCGGAAGTTGAAGGAAGAAGCCGGTGAAATTCGATCTCATCGCGTTGAGATTTGTGGTTCAACGCTCGACCAAAGCTTTTAAATCCCATTACTCGATAGATCGTTGCGAGAGAACAGAGGTGAATATACTGAAATGCCATTGAAGGCACTTAGCTCGCAGGTGACTAAAATCGATCTAAGTCGGTTCGCAAGAATGAATTTCGATTTCAGTACGTCCGGAACAGCCATATAGTCGTATCCTTATAGCTGATGTCTTCGTGACTAAAAGGTCACGCTGCAGTTTGGTAGACATAAATACCAATTAAGTCGTAGATCAGCACCTGCTCTTGATGCTATTGATTTACCTCGACTCGGTCGCAAAGCCACATCAGCACACAGAAACCTTCATAATACTGGCCTTTTGGTGATTGAAAGTTTATAAAGTAAATACAGTTGATTCGTGTCGGTCAATTATTTCAAAATCAAAAGATGTTGGCCGACGTAATAGCCGCCCATCAAACCGATCTTGTCGACCGGCTGTTAATGGGGTAGCCAATTTGGTTCTTTGAATGGGAAGGGAGAAATTAACAGAAAAAAAACTATTCATATGTTTTTTCTGTGCATTTCACTCTAGCTAGACCCGTATAAGGCAAAACCTAGAGGTGAATAGAATATACCGTACAGAGAATAATACGACCGGCAGTTTGCAACTAACAATAACTGTAATTATTATCATTACTACTTATTGTTGGCGACCTGCTAAGCAAAGTTTCTAGTATCTCAAAACCGTATTTGACGAAGTGTTTTGAGAAATATCTGACGAGGAGAAGCACTATAACTGGAAGGCTTACATCACGAGATCGGATGGTGACCCTAACGTTGTTCGCCTCTTTTAGGTCCCGACTGATGATGGTGTTCTCCAGGGTAGATAAATATCAGGGTCGTTAAACGTAATTGCAGAAACTATTGCTTCGCGTACAAAAGTTCAAACATGGGAATTTTATTGATCAGTATAGGCGTATGGCTAATAAAATTTATGGTATATGGAATGAAACCACGCACGCCAGACGTCAATAGCAAGTCAATATATTACACAAATTCTTGAACAAATAGAAACGCATAAAACAGACGCTGTATGATGTTTTTCCGATTTATGTAATTTACATCGTTCTGGTAGAAAGATAAGTCGGGTAGGGTGTCTTTTTACGATTAGTGTGCCATATAATTTTTTACTGAAACCTCTATAAATAACTTACATCGTAGCGACCCAAATTCCGCGGCACGTGGAAGTTTCGATGTCAAAAACCACCTATCACGTTCCCGAACATATTTCAATTGTGTAAAGACATCTCAAGTATTTGATATCGGTTTTGCCTTAAAGTCTTATAGAGATTTGGACGGATTTTCGATGAATAGGTGGAGGATATGAAAGATCCCCGACATAGCTTTTGTATGCACAAAGATTATTTGACAACCTATCCCATCTCAGGCAATGCGAGGTATTAAGCGAGTGTTGGCGAATTTAAATTCTCTGTATTGTAATATTGTACCATAACATTAATGATTGTATTATTGCACCCTCTATGGAAATAAGAGAGTATTAGCATATTATAGCATCAAGCCCGTGACTGGGGGTAGCCACTACCCCCAGAAATAGAGAGTATTAGTATATTATAGCCAAGCCCCGTGACTGGCCGTATTCGTCTGTAGTAGAAGGAATATGCAAATTTTCATTGGAGACAAATATCCCTGTGGTCAGAAGGTTTGACTTCAAATCCAGAGGACCCTGGTTTAATTCTCCTAGCCTGTATATTACCTGTGACTAGGCGGAAAAAGCGCCTTAAACACCCGTGCCGGGGGGAGCTGGGTAGCCCTTGCAATTTGCATCTGTTAGAGCTTTTTCCCGCTGACGTGGCGGCGTTTCAGATACTGTACGGATAGTCGCCATGTCGCTTACCTCACCGCAATGTCGTCATTCCATTGTAAATAATCATTAACTCTCATAGACTGAGGTGTGCGAAATTGTGTTTCCCGCCTATAGATATTTGAAATCAGTGGCGTGAATAGGTCAGTGGTCTGCCCGGACTCGGTGGGTTTTCACAGTAGGTGTCCCCCAAGGGAGGCCAATTAGCGAGGCCAATCAATTTGTTGTGTTAGCATTTATAAGCATGCCCAGTAAATGACCAAGAATAGCCTAGATAAGGGGTCCGTCCGGACTGCTTCTGTTCATATTTATATTATATATTTCCCTTTGCCGTTACTATATTGTTCCCCGCATAGGCCAAAATTGTTACATCTATTACGTTGATACGTTGCCTAAGTTGACACAAACGGAAGAATTTATTCAATGTCCAGCTTTTATTTAATCTATTATGTGCTGAAGTGTTTACTGTGTACCAGCTAAAACGTTAAACCGGTGAAAAGAGCCACAACAGAAAAGCACCAAAACAAAAAACAGCCGCTTAATGAAAACACCAAAAAAAAACAGCCACTGGCAAGATCAAAGTTCAAGCACAAAATCATATCAGTATGTTAATATAGTGCATCGATATATAAAAATTATACAATAAAATACATATACAATAAAATACAGATACAATTTTATCACTTCATACGAGATATCACTTTAAATTGACCTGCCATGATTTAGTCTAGTCATTACTAAGTAGTTGCTAATATATGTACCTCAATGGCTGTTGTCTTTCCGCGTCTGGCTCACATACGCACGTTGTGCTTGTCTTTACCGTTATTTAAGCCATAGTTAAATTAATTCCACCTACTCCAGGAACAGTGAAATATCTGTCCATTTCACCCAGTATTTATACTTTTTTACCGCACTTTTTCGAAGCTCGCGAGTTCGATATCTAAAGCTGTTCAAGATGTTAATAGAAAGAATTCGCGCCAAAACAAACCGTACTACTTAAAGCCGTAGATAACAACAATGTTAATAGCTATCACTCAAAGTGCCAGTTTCGCGGTGCCCAAGCCGTGATAATCATAGCTCGCAAGGGCGTGAACGTAACATTACTGCGCCAGCGGGCTGTGTGTCGTTAAGCGTTGACATAGGACAAAACAACTTTCTCATGAATTACAGTCCAACCACTTCACATGTTACATAGACAACGATTACCTTGGTAATCAGCCTATAATTATACTCACATGAAATGAAATAAAATTTTATTGATTTATAGTGCCCTTTTAACGCATGGCTATCAAAGACACCTCACAAATTTATTTTTATTATGATGAACTAGAAACACATGGAAACGGTTCAAAATCTAAATGCATACAAGTCTGCGTTGGTGACCACACACTGGACGTAGACAGATACATTAGTGAGAGGGGAAGCAAAAATTGCTGTTCCAAAACTAAGGACAGCTGCTTCTGTAGTATAAGGGCACAACCTCGATTCTTTTAGCACGCCTCCCCCCTAATACTAAAGTGGCCAGTAATATCCCACAGAAGGACATTTTCACATGCTCGCCATCACCTCGCGGGACCACGCTTATTGTTGAATATGAATGATTCTAAAACAAGATAAATGTATTTTTATATTTTATGTGCGTATTTGTTAGAATGACAACTCATAATAATATTATATTAGGATAAATATTATATAAGTGAGAATAACATAACATTCTAATAAATACATCAATAGAAATACATTAATATATATATATATATATATATATAATACATTATATAACATAATTTATTTTTATTTATGTACCTATTTATTAGTATGACAACTCCTAAGATATAAGTGGGAGTTGGGGTATACGAACCGTATACGAATGGAGTGAGTACGAACGAAGTTATAAACTTGTGACCTCTTCCTAAAGCAGGCACCCAAAATGAGGCACCTCGCAATTCCCTAAACTTTGTGTTTCTGACACTAACTTATGTATAAATTCGTCAGGTTACTGGATATGCACGTCGTATACCCGCTGTGGTCCGTATCGAGTCATTAACAGTCACGGAGCGTCCCACTAAAGGTAAACGCGACGTATCG
The DNA here is from genome assembly GCA_011762755.2 of Epimenia babai. Taxonomy (NCBI): domain Eukaryota; kingdom Metazoa; phylum Mollusca; class Solenogastres; order Cavibelonia; family Epimeniidae; genus Epimenia; species Epimenia babai. The sequence continues at coordinate 13,659 of WURV02149688.1, read as the reverse complement.
CTAGCCTGCATATCCGGCTTCATACCCGCTAATGCCTGTTTGGGACTCTAAGATCGGATAAATATTGCGATAGAGGTGCGCATGCGTGTTGAGACTAACCTTGATAACATCAACAAGCAACCAATCGACATGTAGACATTTTAAGCCTCTTATTTCTCGCCTACAGTAATTGCAACATCGATTTACTGTTTTAGTTGTAGGTATAGATACGCGGTGAAGACTCAATAGCCTTTCAATCGAGTTTCAATAGTTTCAATACATGTAATCATACACGTGTTATTGCCTAGATCGATATGTGGCGAGGATGTCGCAGGGTCGTAACCGCGGCATCACCTTTTTCCCAAGGTCGCTTTGGTTAAATATCAGCAGTTAAATAATTGCATGGCGTATAATTGAAATTCATGGTTGTTTATGTTTGTTTGCTAAACAGTCATTCGAGATATCGACACTATCTCTATTTATAGAGATAAACGAATCAATTTTATACAAAGAATGGACAGGCAGATGCAATGGTAACGTTACAAGGTTTTGTAAATCTGTGATTGGCTTACTGACGCCTGTTATAGAGCTGCCAACCCCCGTGTGAGTCCTCGCAAACCGTCATTTGCCAAGCTGCACAAAGGGTTTAAAGTGCGGGATATATAATGCCTAATTTACTTTTTTACAAAGAACAGAAGTGGCAAAGTTAGTTCAAATATCTTGGGTCAACAGTCCAGGGTAATGACGATTGTGGGAAAGTGGTAAAAAAGAGAATAGAGGCAGAATGGTGTAGGTGGAGGAGAGTATTATTATAATATAATTTGTGGCAGGAGGGTGTCTGCGAGAGTAAATGGGAAAATCTATAAATGTACAAAACAGTAGTGACCAGCTATGATGTCTGACCTGGAGACTGTGGCACTGACGGAAAGTGAAGAAGCGCAGCAAGAAATAGTGGAGCTGAGGATGTTACGTTTCTCACTGGCAGGGAAAATGATGGATAAGATAAGAGAAATAAACTGGCCGGGACAATGATGGATAAGATAAGAGAAATAAACTGGCAGGGACAATGATGGATAAGATAAGAGAAATAAACTGGCAGGGACAATGATGGATAAGATAAGAGAAATAAACTTGCAGGGACAATGATAAATAAGATAAGAGAAATAAACTGGCAGGGACAATGATTGATAAGATAAGAGAAATAAACTGGCAGGGACAATGATAGATAAGATAAGAGAAATAAACTGGCAGGGACAATGATAAATAAGATAAGAGAAATAAACTGGCAGGGACAATGATTGATAAGATAAGAGAAATGAACTGGCAGGGACAATGATAAAAAAGATAAGAGAAATAAACTGGCAGGGACAATGATAAATAAGATAAGAGAAATAAACTGGCAGGGACAATGATAGATAAGAGAACTAAATACATCATAGGGTCGGCACAAGATTGCGATGGCTTGGACGTGTGTATAGGAGTGATGAAGGGTACATAGGGAGAAGGATGTTGAGTATTATCATTTTTATTCCTAGTGACTCGGGAATATATGTCAGCTGAGTGTATTCCGAACGCATTGTCATTAACTATCATATGAATGTGCGGTTTTATGTGATCAACAGGTAGTGAAGATGCTCGTTACGATCGTCCTTGTGTTCGGATTGTGTTGGTTGCCTCTTCACATCTTCATGCTCGTCGTCGATTTCAATCCGCAAATCGCCGATGACATGCAAAAATCACCCAACCACGCCCACTTTATCACCGCCATCTTCTTCGCAGTTCATTGGCTGGCCATGTCGAATAGTTTCGCCAATCCAATCATTTACGGATTTATGAACGAAAGTTTTCGGGTAAGTGAAATTAAGCTATTGACAAGTACTTTAACATATTCTTAACACATTTGACGGCCAGAAAGAACTACCCCAATTACCCAGTCAGCTCTTTTTGAAATCTCGTAAGAGCGATGGTGGGAGGTGAAAAGGAAAGGATTTAAGTGCCATGTCTCCAGTGCTTGTTAAATTCTACAATAACCCACAATATTCATACAATACGAAAATCTTGCTTATTTTCTGTTGTGTCAAGCACAGGGAAATTCCTGACTCGTACGGATTCAAACATGCAACCTCTCTCGTGGAAGGTCGAGCTTCTAACCACTGCACCACTGGCGCCAACCATTATCCCTTTTTATAACGAAAGCTCGTGTTATCTCCCTTAGTCGAAAAGGCGTTATTTTTTATTCCTGCGTATCACGATATTCCAAACACGACAACCCTCACCTGTAACTGTGCATAAATACAAGGGTTAAATTTAAGCTGCAGGGAGTAAAGATTGTGGGTAGGTCGATGGTACGAAAGATTTTACGACATTTACCATACCATCAAAAATATTATTACGCAATCTTTCAAAACATTCAATTCAGACGTGTTTTCCATCATCTGCCTTTGTCAAGATTAACCGATTTAAGACAGACATACTTCGATGTTGAGAATTCACGCTAGAATATCGCTAACGCATTCGCGAATTATAGCACTAAAGTAGATAAAAAGCGAAGGCTGTCAGCAAATTATGCCTATAGATACCGACTTGATTACAAAATAGCTTTTAAATCTATTCGTTGAATCTTTCTTTGATACGTTCGTGGAATTATCATAAATCCCGTAATATTTCCTTGGGTATGCAATACTTAATTCTTAATATGACATGTTACGTAAACGTGTTTATGGAACGTCTGATTGGTAATGCCCTGCTGATAATGTCATTATAATATCTATGTACAGTGGGGGAGACGTACCTGAAGGGTGAGGCAGTGTGCGCTGTATAGGTGCATGGCATAACAGTGTCGCGTAATTATACGATCAGTACCAATTTTAGAGACACTCAACCTTCTTTAATCGACTTGCTGAAGATCACTACACGACATATGCGTATTAACGACGCGAGAATAGCGCGACCATTCTTTCCTCATCCACGCTTAAATCCATAACAAACAAAACACATTAGTCGCCTAAATGCCTACAAACGTCACATTATCGCACGGTTCTTATGGATTTTTTTCAGGCCGATTTGAAGTATCTGGCGTACAAGTTCCTCCCCTGCTGTCGATCGGACAGCATGAGACAGCGTTACAATTTCTTACGCATTCATCGCCCCAACGCCTCTAGTATTTACTTAACAGCAAAAGAATCACCATGTCTCCGGAATAATTCGGCAAGGATCGGAAAATTCCGTGACACATCCGGGCATCCTACCTCGAACAGGCTAAACGACTTGGCAGGAAGATCGTACGGAAATCGGATATGCCGAGCCAATACATGCGGAGTTCACCCAAAGGCTAATAATTTACGACGTGCTTTAGCTCGCTCAAAAACACTATCGGAAAAATGGTCTCGCTCCAATGAATGCGACAAAAATCAAATATTCACGAGGAACCATTCTCAACACATCAATGGTGCCAACGAACAAAAATCTGCGCCGTCTGTTGTTCATAACAACGGTATGTCGACTCGTATTAATTTCAGAGATGGGAGAACGGCTATAATCCCGTGTCATAACAATGACAAGGTCGGAGATAACATCGACATCCGTCAGCTCACGAGTTCTGGTAGTCGGATGAAATACACGTACAGGCCGCGACTCCAGCGCATGTTGCGTGTTATGTACAGAAAGTCATCAGCGGTGAATGGGCTTCGAACGGCAGACGGAGTCGATAAAAAGAAAGAAGCCTTAAGGGGGAAAACTCTTCCTGATTCGAACGATACCCAAAATGCTGACGTGACCTGGACAAACAGCGAGAATACGAGCGAAAAGTCAGACAACTCTTTGCAGTAGCGAGAGTTGTCGTTCATCAACCAAAGATACGCCTTTCTGACAAACATTTTGATTAGATCGAATTATGACTGTCGTTATGACTGTCTCGATTGATTCCTTTTAGGTTTATGAAGAAGGCATGTTTGTGAGCTAATCGGGAACGACGAATGTTATTGTTATTTTGTTGATCGTGCCAATTGCGTATATTTATTTACTACTACATGGTTTTTATTTATCCCGAACAGTGCTCGTACATTGACACCGTTCAACATGAGTGTTACACAAATGAATATGTATATACAGGTCTGAACGTTTAAGTCGTGGCACTCGGCATAACGTAAATGGCCAGGTTTGTATATTCAAAGTCACTCTTATTCGTCAGCATGTTTTTTTATTTTTATTAGTTATTAGGTGCGAGTACAATGTATACTAGCCTATGTCTGAGTCTGTTGTATATGACACGACATATGAGCGATAATGCGATAATGCTGGGATATGTATGATATATATTACCACTCAGCCTTACCTTAATCTAATGATATACGAAATAACCAGACTACTAATTTGTTTATTAATACGACGGAATATTCATATATCGTTTCGTTTTACTTACAAAGAACTCTTATTTCACAACTATCGTCTGAATTAGTCTTTTGGGATTACCCTTTGATGTTCGCCTAGTTACATCCTAGAATCCTAGTCAATCTGATCTTGTCGGTTAATTAGAAAACAAATACACATGGATTGTCGAGCAGACGACAAGTGTTTTACATAGTAATATTGCAAAGCCTTGGTCATCTGGATCTGTGTCGCGGGCAACGTTTGAAAAAATTTATGATACGCTGACGATAGAGTTTACAGTACTCATAAAAGCAGAGGGGAGGTTTTAATACTACATTACTGTAGGTGCATATGTGCCATCGCTTGCATTAAGGGTAACACCTATGACTGGGGTACCATCCGTGCCAACACCAAAGAAGATGAGGCAAGGTCTATCTGACATTTCCCTATAGATGTCAATTTTTTCACCAAAAGAAACTTCTTTATTACAGTTAAAATTATCTTCTAGTACACATTTAACAGTTTCCTGTAACATAATATTTCAAAAACTTTCATCATTATTCAAACATGTAACGATAGAATTCTTATCTGCATTACTGATAAATACAGATAACCGTCTGAGATGTGAACTTTCTGACGAGCGAAATTCACAACGTCTTTATGTAGCTTATGAACATCCAATATGTCACTGATTTTTTGTTGTGCCATCACCGCGTGAATTCTGCCAACAACACGCAACATCTGGCGATGAGAGACACATGTGAGATAGAAGCCCAACAGTTTTTCATAAAGACTAGTAGATAAACAGATGGCGGTAGCAAGTTCAGTTGTATTAAAATACTAAAGTTGTATATAAGTTACTACAGCAAACGCAAAAATGCATTCTCACATCTTCTCTTTTTGTATATTTATCCGTGCTGCCGCAAATTTATTTTATGGCTAATTTTTGATAGTGCTTTTACGCTCACAGTGTGTCGTTTGTTGAATGCCACAGTCAGCTCGCCATTTCCTCGTCATATCGGCCCAGAAAATTGCGAGTTTGAGAGATTGAGCAAGCGAGAAACTCCCAACTTGTTGCAGAGCCATTGACACAAGGGCTTGATATTCGGGAATGTTCTTACTGGCCTTTCATTGGCGAAAACTTGCGTATTTCCAAGCTAGCCAACTTTTATGTCACGACCACTTGCTAGCTATAGATCGACTTGCAACTAACAGGTTGTTACGTGACTTCGATAGTTGCATCCAACAAATCGAAACGTTCTTGTACAGTGTGAAGGGGCCATCCATACAGCTAGGTGTAAATTTGTCGCCTTCAACAAATCGCACTGTGTTATGGCACTCTGAAGCTAAGTAGACTTTATGAAATCAAACTAAATCTTACCTAAAGAGACAACGACAACACAATTGATTCGCCGTGCTTCGCACCCTCTCTGTGTTCCGGAGGCTGGTGCCTACCTATTGAGCCATTAGGTGTTTCTGCAAAATAAAAAAATGTAGGGCCTTGTAATCTACTTACGGAAGTGTCACTACTTATGGATCCTTTACGGTACTCGACCGAGGACGTGAACCGGATAAGATAAGCTCCAGTCTATTAGCTCATGAAATGAAGCAGACATATCTAGCGCCATGGATATATCACATGAAATGAAGCACGATTGGCGATAGGGCCGCTATTGTTCACGAGGCTAGTACAAACTAGCTGAATCCAATAAAAGCCAAATCGTGCGATAAAACTATCCCGACCGTTTATAGTGGTGGACTGTCAGTAATCGAAATTGGCGTCAGGTCTGGTTTTCTATTGTTGGTGGAGTCATTTATCCTGAAATTTTGGGATACGTACGTCTCTAAACCTGGTCGATGCTCCCCGAATGTCAAAAAAAGCTTCGGTCATAGTTACAATCTAGTTACAGATAACCTTACTTTCTGCGAAACCTCGAGTATCTTTGATAGCCACATGGGCACTATAAATAAATAAATAAATAAATAAATCATTTAATTTATACGGAAAAAATTTTAATTATACGGAATAGTGATAATAGTAAATATATAATGTAGATATCTATAATATAGATCCTACCACTGGGACCTTGGATCATTCCATGGAAGCGATGGATAAAAAACTGATTAACAAATGTATTTTCATTGCCCAAGGTCGCGCATTTGGTCACAGAAGTAGCCCCGCTTATTATATCTGGATGCTACTACTACTTTCCTGTCATCACTGCTTTCTGTTCCGAAGAGAATGACGTACATCGTTATTCACATATCACACAAACTTTCGCATAAATGCAATGGTAGCCATAGTGTATCGTAAATAACTGCGAGCAAAGCAGCGAAGATATCAACAAACATAGTATTATAGTATAGTATGTCATTTTATTAGGTATAAACCAATTCACAATACAATATATACATAAAAACAATTAGCATCAACGAAATAGGAACGTAATTCAGGACGGCACCGTTATATAAATATATAAACATATATTTGCTTTCTATGAAGCCCGAAGCCATGACCTATAATAGACCGCTCGGTTGCTTTACCAACTGATCTAAAAGGTCGACGTTCTTCCCTGTACTTAGATACAGAAAGCAACCTTCAATGCCACAGTGTATTTTCGCATATATGTATAATGAACCGGTTTCATCGGGTTGAGAAAGTAGAACCAACTGGCCATTATGTAAACGAAATTATGATTTTTTTACCAAGAATGAAAAGGGATTCGATATCGATTCGCGTTTGTCCCATTATACAAAATAGATCAATTGTGTTTCTTTATTAACAGTCCTAGCTGTTTTCGGGGTAAACGCCAAATATGTGTACAGTGAATGGCATGGCGGTTAGTTTAATAAAACAAATATCTCGGGAGTGCGGAAGGTCAAAGAGCGTCATTTGGGCTCTGATATGTCTTGGTCTGAAAATGGGAATAATAATAATGAAAGAATTTATACATTCTTATTGTAAATATCGAATGAGTATCGAAAGAAATATTAGATATTTCAATAGTAAATGAATTTAAAATATGATACAGGACAGTTCACATGCAATTTTACAAAAAAGTCACCTCAATTCGAATCTGTCTCAATAATGAAGTACGAAAATTTTGTGCATTCCCTATACAAAGGCCAGAATAAATATCTCCGCCTCGATCGGATTCGAACGTGCCACGTTTCTATTGAAAAACCGCGCTGGACGTCTGTGCTGATAATACGTGCTGAAAAATAAAAAATCAGAGGGTTGCTAATTTTCATGAAACTAGCCTCCCGTTGAGTGGTCATAAACATATTGAAAGTTCAAAACATAATCAAAGTGTCTACAATCTGTCTATAAATGACGCGATTATTTTACAATATAAAGCGATCCATATGTAAAATAGCAACAGAAAACTTTTTTTGCTTTTAATTCGTCTTATGACTTTCAAATACCGGAATTATGCGAATATTCCTAATTTAGCCATTTTTCTCAATGCGCATCTTACCGCGTCAATGTCAAGAACAACGTATCCGGTTTCAGATAAGTGTTCACGCGCAGAAGAATACTCGAGGGACATCGAGTGCCTCAAAGCAATGCTGTGAGTAATTGACAGCCCATTCGGATTAACAAAATATGTTGAGGCACGAGTGTTGGTAGGGACTATGTAAAGGGAGGTTGTATTGACATGAACTGGCTATACTACCGAGACACACTGCCCCACATTTTAAGTGCTACAAAAAAGACAATTTTCAGTAGGCTGCTTAAATGACTGAAGCGAACTTGTTACTGCGCTATTTCGTTTGTCCATACCGTGTTAAGTTTAATTGACTGATATTTTTAGTACAAATATAGAAAAGTGCTTGTACTGTGTGTCTTGAAGCTGAATTGTTATAAAAGGATTTATCTGGACCCACTGACCACGTTTTAGTTCTAAAAAACCAGTCTACTTAAGTCCAGGCAAGTAATTAGTCAACTCCGTATTCCTCGAACAGTACTTATAACCGAGAACTCAAGAGACAGCCGTCTATCCAAATTTATTCTACGCGGATTAACTTCCTGGATCGACATCTCTTATCCATTTCGTCCAATTACGTTGCACAACTAGCAATTCAAGTGATCTAGACAAAAATCGATTTCCATTTGCTCTCCGAAGTATCTAAAAGACATTCAAAATGCAGGGTAAAATTACGTACGTCGTGTGTGAATGTCCTCTCTTTTTCGCTGTGCCTTGTTAACGTAGTCATTAAGAACGCTCAACTGCGCGAACAGGATGTGCGGGTGGATTTTTGGATCAACTGCATTACCCTATTTTATACCACCCACTATCTTAAACGATCCAGTCTCTCTCAGGCAAATTTCACAAATAATAAATAGCACGTGGAGCTACATAAATTAATAAGCAATGGACACTATACCAATTACGTAGAATGGACCTGGACTGCGCCTACAAAAGCGGAGGCCGAGCACTACGAAGGGATAGACGAGCTATCAAAATTTATCTCGTCACGTGAATTTTGGGTTGGATTTTATAAAAGGTAGCACACATATTGCTGTAATTGAATTATTTATTGTTATACCCCGTACCAAGTATAAAGTACCGAGTATTCTCTATTAATTCATCCACATAGTGCGTTCAAGACTACCGTAATATTGTAGCGATAAATACAATGCTTTATATACGCAATATAGACGTAAGGGTACAGAGTAGAATGCAGCATTTACACAACGCAAGTATCAAACAATAAAGCCATCTCATGTTATATCCGGTTTCTGGTAGCTTTTCACCGCTGATAGAATTCGTCACGCACTCCTCACATATCGCCGGTGCATGATAAAATAGAGCTTCGACTCATTGTAGAGAATGGATACTCTAACATTCAGGTACAAATAATATTTCGTTGAAGATCACAGAAAGCTACGATTTCACGGGTACGAGTCTAGCAACTCAGCCTCTCGGTTTTCTGTTCCCGTGATTATATACATATTACCAAGCAATTCACATGTACTTGAAACCCAGAACGAATATATTCCAATAAAAACCTACACCTGCTGTCAAGACCATCTAATGAATAGTAAACATGATGTAATATGATGCATTCTTAATTGACCAATTTCATCTGAAGTCGTTCGCGTAGCCTCGTCGACCTCTGTATTTCGCGAGTTCATTGATCGACAATATCCGTCAGGTGATTGATTCCATTCGAGCACGAATACGACCCGGATATACCAAAATTAGACTTGCCGTACCGTTTGGTCATAAAAATGTCCATTTTATTCTCGCCCTTCTCTGTCAATTTCTCTTTACTTTAGTGTTACATGTATCTGCTGCTTAGTATTGAAATTATCTGTTGGAACTCGATCAAAACATTCACGCATACATCATACTGAACTGCCAGTGAGTCAAATTTTACAGTGGAGTAACCTTATAATTTTGCTCTACAAACGACAATTTTGGCCAGTTGTTTTATTTCGAGTACGGTTCAATCCTTAATGCCCATCGGTGTTGCAATAATGTTCGCGTCAATAATGCATCCAACTCTAGTCATGAAACGAAATACGAAAGCTTCTAAATGACCAGATAAATAGGACTGACAGTATTTAATTTTACCAATATACCCCCGTGGTATGGGCATGCATACTCGTTCCAGGGCGATCTTATCGGAATCAATGTCAGCCACAAGGCAGTCAAACGATCTTTTCGTCGTTTGTCAACAACGTTGAAAACAGTCGCCTGGGACTTCAGCAGATATTGGAGGTATTATGTTCGATTTAAATGCAATACCTTAGAGACTGTACGGCTTAGCTGCGTCGTTGTCACTCGTCAGTCACTTGTACCTGCAGTATGCATATTAACAAAGCCCTGCAATCTATGTATGGTTCTAACTCGATTGTCAGCGCGTCCTGTAGTTATACACGAGAGAGGTGCTGGATCAAAATTAAAGAAGTTATATTCGATCGAGACAAACAAAAATTCTCGAAAAATTAAATATTAATAAATATTGTGAAATTATAACAAGCTTTGCAACAAGAAATCAGTCAATAGAGTATAAAATGTCGCCAAAAAATTACCATAACATTAGTAAGTAAAAACATAACAAGACGGAACATTTCTTGCAATTTTGTAACAATAGGAATATTCAGTCATTGTTTTATGACACCACTCATAATTAGTATATTAAACTGCCAACGTTCTGATAATTACTTAAGATCGATATATAAGTGTACCTAATCACAGGATTGTAAAAGTAGAAACGACGAGGTACCACAAGACCGCAAGAATCACCCAAAAAAAGCTCTTAGATGCGGTTTAAAATAAATTTTTACGACAGCTATTCAACGCAGATGCAATACCTTCAACACTTGTGTTGATCACCCATCATCGAGTGTCTACCGAGAGGTCTACTCAAGCAATCGAGAATAATTTACTTGCGGAGGATTATCGAAGAAAAGCCGCCAGGTGGGCGGTTTAGAAGCCGTGACATTTCGGTCACGGACCTAATGCTCTTACCAATCGACTCTTTGCTTCCCCAAAATGTAACACTAGGTCGTGGATTCATCACTTTTTCTTTAGTCGTCCTAATAGTAGCGCATTAAAAATTAATCCTATATGAGACGAGGAGTCGCATTTTACCGAGCGGGCTAACATGGAACTTAACAGCAGCGATCCATCTCAACATGAAGGATGAGATACAGAAACGGCAATTCCCCCGTGTCTGTATCGACTTATTATTGAAACAGTAGTAATCTGGCGTGTGATGTCGATTTATTCACCAATATCAAAAAAATGCCAGACCGTATAATGTGACATCAGTAGCAGTCGCATCGGCCATGCATATAACGCGGTGGTATTACCCGATCAATGTACGGTATGTCACTTTTATCTCGGAAGCGGCGAATTCGGCGGACCATCGGAAATCTCTCACGATGTGTGATTGAGTGACGGGTCGATGAGCTCGAGCGGCGGACATTGTGCAGTCAAGAGGTTTCAAGAACCAATTTACCTAATGCTACCACAATTGGGTGATTGTGCGCTATATATACGTATATATATATGTATACCACGAAAACTACGTGTCTCTGAACTAAGTGTCTCAAAAAGTACAGTAGCCAATTTTTGATCGTCTATTTCACGTAACCTCCCACTCGTCAGGTGAAATTGGGACGTATAGAGCACACACAGAATAAATTCTGTCATGTGACTGAAAGCAGCTGTTTGGTAAAGAAAACAACTCCGTCCGGGGACAAGGAGCCGTATAAAACCATGCCAGATCAGAGGCCAAGGAATGTATGGCAAAACAACAAAATGTTCAAGCAGCAAGTAGATTTCACAGAGGAGGGAAGATCGAGGATATGGTAGAGAACGGAAGAACGTGCATGGTACAGAAACGTGACGAGCTTGTGTGAATCATTATCCCACTTAGCCTCTAACGCGTTGCCTTTACTTATCGTTTTATCCGATATAGCCAACACGGTAACCCACCCCTCCGCATGTTATATCCGAATGAAAAGGAGCGAGCTCGATCTTCAAAATGGAACTGAAATAATAAGGTGGGCTACCATTAAAAATGATACATAGTTACAAAAAATATTATGAGGTTACCCAAAAGATACACTAAGCTAGTTTTGTACATTTTACTTTGTGGCTCGAAGAGCGTCGCTTCCATGGCAATTCTCTGGAAATTGACGCAGGGGCTTAGATCGCTGCAGACTGATCACCCTGAGCTGAAACAATACGCCAAAAAGATCTCGGACCATGACTCTCATATGCGCCGGAGTGTCATCTTGAGGTTTCAACACACAAGGCAAGTCCCTTCGACCCAAACGCTCATGCAACTGTGGCACGATCTCGTTCTTTGTCATTTCGTGCTACTTCTCACCGTTCAGTTTTCCATCGTAAATGCATGCATGGGTCTACCAGTGTACCATTGTGGTGCAAATCTATCCAGAGTCAAATCTTCTCCCTTCTTATGTAGACGTCATAGTTCAAATCAGCAGGGGATTGCACAATTCACAAGGAAAGGTTGCTAAGGTTCCTTCGATTTCTAGAAACACGTATTATTTATGCCAATGTGTCCTGCAGTTTTTTTTTCGTGAGTGGGTGGTAAGTTTCCTGACCATAGACTAAAAAATCTCGAATTCGGAAAAAAACAGCCCGTTGACTTTTCATACCCGCCGTGTATTTCATATGGCTCCAATTCCTCGCTCCTTCAACCGGCTACGTGTCGCACGTCACATTTCATTCGTATCCTAGTGCTGACATACAAATATATCAACGGCATGGCCGCCTCGTTCATCTTCGACCAATCGTCTATATTCGCATTCACTTTATTTTAAAAACGCGTGAAGTTTATTGACCGTGCTTTCTTCCAACGATGTTGTACCTACCTCTTAAATGCACTCCTGGTAGACACTCAAATAGTGCACGTCTACTCACCATTACTTACATCAATAAATGTAACAAATTTTTATTCTTAGCTAATCCATATATATTTACAACCGATCTATAAACACGTGTGCTGCCTTTTTATTAACAGGCTGCGGCCGCACATTTTGTAAACCTCATTTGACTTCGTAATATGATCAAATACATATCATTTTATTTATCAATCTCAATCAATTTCCATTAAATTACGTTGCCTAAAACAGCCAATCAATGTGAACGTATCAGGACTCTCATTGAATTACACGACGTATCCGAGTATATAATTGTGCACACTGAGCTTATACGGTAAAGTGTGTTTGATGCTATGCTAGTACAGATAACAAGTCAACTTATTAGCCTATCTGTTCAAGGTGCATTACAGGAGTAACAACTCCGAGCAGCCTAAAGCCGTAAATAAGAAATCGTTAATTTTTATTAAATGTATTTCATTTCCTGGCAATAAACTGGCTTGTGGCAAAAATCTACATTTGGACCAATAATATGATTAATAAAATAAAGTTTCTCTTTTATCGAAATATACTTGCTGATTTCAACAATAAATCTGTAAATCTGGTTAGAATATAAAAAATCACGTTGAACGTAACGTCAACGTGCGATTCACGTGTGGACAAATTTATGAATATAGGGTGGGTTTGAGACAGAGAGAGACCGCTCATGTAAACTGACTAAGAGTCGATGTGGTGCGTTCTTCGTCCTTTTGTTTGAGACGGCGTGCCTCGACCGTAGCGAGTGATGGAACGCCTTGAGGTAAGTTCAGCAACCCGGACTCTTTCTCCAGGATCCGGTCAGCTTCCTCTGCGCAGGAAAAAATCACATATATGTTGTCAAATCCATTTCAGGAAATGTGCAATAATTTTTGTCTAAATTTTCAGGAAATGTGCATATTTCCTGGTTT